>ML681482.1:554315-576931 GCA_007922225.1 Emydura subglobosa
TCCCCTTCCTTATCCCCCACCAGCCCCTGCCCCTCCACTCCCCACCTCCCCGTCCCCTGGTGCCAGCACCTCCCTCACCCCATCTGTCCCCTATTGCCCACCCCTTCCCTTGCCCCCCATTAAGCCTCTGCTGTCCATGCCTCTCCTCACTCCCTTTATCCTCTGGGTCCCACCTCTCCCATCATCCACCCTCTTCCCCCCTGGTGCCCACCCCCGCCTTCGCTATCCTCTGCTCCCAAAAGGCCCCCCTTTGCCACACCCCCCTCTGCCTGCCTTGTGCTCACCTGCGTATCACCCCCCCCTCCCCACCCCACCCCCCACCCCCCATTTCTTCGCCGCTCCTCGCATCCTCCGGCCCATTCACCACCCGCAGCCCTCCTGGTGCCAGCCCCTCCACTCACCCCCCATACCCCTGGCACCCACTCCTACTATCCTCACCTTCTCCCCATTAACAACTGCCCCTTTCCTTGCTCCCCTGATGCCCCCTGAGGTCTGTTTTTCCCCTTTCTCCCCTCTGCCCCCGGCACCTGCCCCTCCCCTCACCCCCCTTGTCTCCTTGTCACCTGCGCCTTCCCATGCGCCCCACTTGCCCACCTGGTGTGCGCCGCTGCCACTGAGATCCCTCTGCCCCACATGCCTGCCCCTTCCCTCACCCCCTCTAGTTTCCTGGAGCCAGCCCCACCTTTCACTGCCCCTCTGCCCCCTCCAGCCCACCCTTCTCCTCCTTCCCCTGCCCCTTGGAGCCCCCTATTCCCTCACAACTCTCTGCCCCGGTGCCTACTACCCTCCCCCTCTGCCTCTTGTCATCTGCCCCTTCTCTTGCTCCCCTGTTGTCCCTGGGGTCTGCCCCTTCCCTCCCCTCATCTCCCTGTTAGTACCCACCACACCCCTCACCCCCCATGTCTCTGTGGTGCCTCACCTTCTTTGTCCCCTTGTCACCTGCACCTTCCCCTGCCCCTCCTTGGCCCACCCGGTGCCCCCCACTCCTCTCGTGACCCCTCTGCCACTGGGGGCTGCCCCTTCCCCTGCTCCCCTCTAGTCCTGTGGGGCCAGCCCCCCCCCCGCTTTCATTTCCCCTATGCCTCCCTGGGGCTCCTCTTCCACCTTAGCTTCCACCTGACACCCGCTCCTCCCATCACCCCACTCTACCCCCTGGCACCTGCCCCCCACTCGCTCTGCCTTCCGGAGATCACCCCTGCCCTAGACACCCCCGGTGCCCCCAGGCTCATGCATCACTCTGTGCCCCTGGTACCTGCCTGTTCCTTCCCCCCCTGCTCCTGGCACCTGCCCCACTGATCCTCCCCCAACCCCTGGCACTTGAGCTTCTTCACTCCCCTCTGCTCTGTAAAATCCATCCCTCTCCTCATTTCCCTACCCCTTGGAGCCCTCGCATTACCTCGCCCCCCTCTGTCCCCTGGTGCCCCCCCTTCCCTTGCTTCCCTGTGCCCCCTGGAACCTGCCCCTCCCTTCACTCTCCTCTGTCCTCCTGGTGGCTGCTCCTTTCCTTCCCCCACTGCCCTTGTGCCTGCCCCTCCCCTCTGCCCCTCCTCTGCCTCTCCCAGCATCAGCCTGTCCCCTGCCCTGCCCTGTCCCTGGGCTGCCCTCTCCTGCCCTGCCCCTGCTGACACCTTCCCACCCCACCCCTCCCCCGCTCCTGCTCTCCTTCCCCTCAAATTCACTCCCATGGGCAGATGGGCCCTGACTCCCCTTAACGAGCAACAACCCCCCCCCCCCCGCCCTAAATGGGGACACAGGTTAATTTCCCTTCAATCCCGTATCCAGCCCCTGCCCCGGCCGTGACTCTGTGACTCTCTCCCCAGTGGACGTGACTCTGGATCCAGACACGGCTCATCCCAGCCTCGTCCTGTCTGAGGATCGGAAAAGTGTGAGACATGGAGACACACACCAGGATCTGCACGACAATCCTGAGAGATTTGATAAATATCCCATTGTGCTGGGCGCTGAGAAGTTCAGAGGCAGGAGGCGTTACTGGGAGGTGGAGGTGGGAGACAGGCCTGACTGGATTCTGGGGGTTTGTAGGGAATCTGTGAGCAGGAAGGAACTGGGCACACTCACACCTGGGAATGGATACTGGGCCGTGTGGCTGAGGGATGGGGAATACAAGGCCCTCACCTCCTGCTCGACCATCCTCCCCGTGAGCATCAGGCCCAGGTGGGTGGGGATTTTCCTGGACTATGAGGCAGGCGAGGTCTCATTTTACAATGTGACTGACAGGTCCCAGCTCTTCACTTTCACTGACACCTTCTCCGGGAGGCTTCGCCCTTATTTCAGTCCTGGTGTCAAAGCTGGGGGTGAAAACGTGGCTCCCCTGATCATCTGCCCGGTCCCAGGCCAGGCCGGAAGGAAGTCCTGTTCCATACAGTGACACCAGCGGCAGAGACTGTCCCCTCCCAGTGCTGAGCAGCCCCCAGGCCTGTGCCCAGGAGAGGGTCTAAAGGTCATTAGCAGAGAAGGGGGTGGGGGGAGCCGGCTGCTGGGCTGGGGGGGGCAGGGTGTGTGTGGGTTAGGGGCAATGTCAGGGGTCGAGGCTGAAGGTGGGGGTGGGGAAGGGGCTGCAGCAGCAGGAAGGGAAGAGCCCAACTGACATGAGGAAGACTCTGGGGGGATGTAACGAGGGGGTGGGGGGAAGGAAGAGGCCCCCAAGGAGGAAGAGCCCCTGGAAGAAATGACAGGGGAGGGGGAGGCCCAATGAGTGCAACGGGGCCAGTGAGCGAGGGGAAGGTCCTGGCATTTCCTGCCCTGGGGGAGTCTCTGCCCATGGTGGGGGTGAAACGGCCACAGGGGGCAGCGCGGGGGAAGGGGTGAGAGCACCGGGGCCCTGCTGTACCAGCCGCTCTGCGCTGCAGCCTCAGCCTGTGGGGGGAGCTGGTCCCAGTGCGATGGGGGGATGGGGGGGGGGAGGGGGGAGCGCTGGGGGAGGGGATTTGGTAGCTGGGCCAGGGGAAGGTGAGAGCCCAGCCCCAGGGCTGTGAGTGAGGGGCCCAGGCTGGGCAAATAGGATCTGTTCACAGGAAAGAGCCCAGGCAGCTTTTCACCCTGCTGCCCATGTGTTTGCCCCACCCCAGTGCAGTGTGACAAATGTCTCCTGGCACAGGGTGATACTGGTAGGAAATACGGACAGACAGCTCGTGTCTTCTGCTGCCCCATCACATGTTGCTGCCCCATCACATTTCCCCATCCCCTGGCCCAGGGGTAGCAGATGGTGATGGACGGGGATCAATCACTCCTGTCAGAATTTTTACCTCTGTGAAATCTCAATGTAAAATCCGGAGAGGAAAAAAGAGAGATTGTTCTAATTTAGAAAGTGTCTTTCCTGTAACAAGGTGTCAATATGTTAATTTACATTTCAGCAACATGCCTCTAAACAGATTTGTAGAAATGGAATTAACATTTATATTTTGTCTTCACTCACACGTACATTGACATTTAACTTCTCTAAACAGCATCATTGGTATTTCAACAGTGTCATTTCAAGAAATGCAAAATATTTATCCTAACAAAACAATGATAGAACTGTCAGACCAGGTTATTCAATTTCACATGCATCATAATGACCATGTGTTATAAACATCCCAGATGTACGTGTTGTGCAGCTGGTCTCTCTCTGTCTTTGCTTATTGTCTTCACTGGTTCCCACGGGAAGGCATGACACATACACCTGCCTTCTGCAGGACTCACTCTGCACCATTGAAAAGTAATAAAGTGAAAAGATGCCAGAGAACTAACTGTTCAAAATATTATTTCAATTAACTCAGACAAGATTATAAAATACTATTCCTTGAACTGCTGTTAGAATTATTTCATGTCATTTTTATCCTTCTAGCTACTGTGATGGGGCATCTGCCCCAGACTAGCCACTAAGGGGTTAACAGAGCTGTAGAAAGGCTGTGCAGGAGGCAGCCAATTAGAGATGGGCTGAAAGGAGCAGCCAATCGGGGCCCAGCAGGCACAAATAAGAAGAGCTGCAGGGCAGAGGAGGATTAGTACATCCCTGGAGCTTGAGGTGGGAGAACTAGTTGTCCTGCAGGGTGAGGTTAGTGAGTGGTTTGGCTAGAGCAGTGCTGCAGGCAGGGACTGGTGGAGCAGCTAAAGACAGCTCCTGGCTGGCTGTGGGGATTTGCAGGCTGAGGCCCTGAAGGAATGGTGCAAAGGGGGTTCAAGGCTGTGGGGAAGTAGCCCAGGGAAATGAGCTGAGAAGTTAAAGGGCATGCAGCAAGTAGATGTCTCCAGGCAGTGGGCAGCACAGATCACTGCAGTCCTGAGAGAGGTGTGGGTCCAGGAACCAACCAGAGGATGGGTGTTAGCTAGCAGACCTAGATCCTGGTGTGGTGGGGCATCTGCCCTGCACTGGCCAGGAAGGGGTTAAGAGGGCCCTTGAAGAAGCAGCCAATGGGAAGGAGCTGTGGGATAGCCAATCAGGGTCCAGGAGTTCAATATTAAAGGGAGCTGCCAAGCAGAACAGGAGCAGTCAATCCCAAGAGTTCCTGGAGGGAAGGCTCAGGCTGGCTGCCCTGCAGGTGGAAGGAGGTCAGCCCCAGGACAGAGCAGGGGCTGACTGCTGGAGCTCAGCAGAGCATGTACCCTGATACAAGGGTGGAGGAGATGCTGGGGCTGCAGGGAAGTGGCCCAGGGAAGTGTGTTGAGTGATGGTAGCAGCCAGTGAAGTAGGTGGTGGAACTAGGGCTGCTGGAAATGCGAGGGGGGGGTGGAGCATGGATTGTAACTTTGGTGGAGGGCTGGGCCAGGAAGAGGGTGGTGGATCCTGATGGTGGCGAGATGGGCTATGGGTGAGCACAAGGAAGGGTGACAGAGCACAGGCTGTGGATATGGGCATCTGCTTGAGCTATTCCTCAGCTCACCAGAAGGAAGCACCAGTCCTGTGGTGAGGGCTGCAAGTATGTCACACCCGGAATAGCCAGCAGGAGGTGCCAGTGTGGTGAGTTAACTCTGTTACAGCTACTATGATCAGTAATAAAGACAGGATCCTCCCTTCTTTGTTCTCCTTCTTAACTTGGTTAACAAGACACGGTCGCCAACCACAAATGCTATTTCCCCACATATAGAAAACTCTGCTACCACACCTTTTTTTTATATGTTTTTGTTTTGAAATATTGTCCACAGCCAATGTACTGTTCATATCCCCCGTTGATTTCAAGGAACTATCGGGCTCTCTGTTCTTGGTTATCAGGACACAACAAATGTTGTTTGGCAAATAAGTGGAGAAGGGGTTGTATTCCTTCCTTGAATAATCACAGATTAACTTAATTGCATTAAAGCTGTGGTCACTTCTCATGAAACTTTGTGAAACTTCACTGGGAAACCTTCCTTCCTGGGCATACATCAGTCCAAAGGGTGATATTTTTGTTGTCGGGTGAGGTTTAGAGCACAGACTATAAAGCTGCTTAAAGAAATTCATCCCAATTTCTGAGTTTCATCCAGCGTTTTCTGGAATGCTTCTGTAAGAAATGACTGACTGGTTTCATTTCTTGAAATTAGTGAGTGAATCTATGAGCAAAGTCTGAGGGGAGGCACATCACATGGCATGTTTGATGACATCAAATGTCATAAAAACAATGAAGACAATGTTCATTTGTAAATATCTGATGGTGAATGGGCTGCCCCTTCCACTCCTGGAACCTCTCTGGGAATTAAGCAGCGCACACAGTCTCTGAAGCTGCACAGCCCCCTGGCTTGTCTGAGCCCCCTGGATTGGAGCCAGGGAACTGCCCTATAATGGGACACAGCCACGTTCTTGGAGACATTGGCGCTGGGCTGGACCCAGCGGCTCTGGGTGTTGTCTCCTAAGCATTGCCAAGGGCCCATAAATTTACAGATGGTCAGTAAAAACAATGTACAATTTTAACTGTCCATAAACCTGTAAATGAATGAAACTGTCCATGAAATTGGGTAGAAATATTGTTTTGGCAGTGATTGTTGTTGTTCAGAATAATTTCCTGCATCATAAAATGACACTGACCCTGCCTCTATCAATGTCCTGTTTTCTAGTATTGCACACGCCCAATGAACCGATTGATCAATTAAGTGCAGCTAAAACAATCGTGTAATTCTGAATTCCTGGGTACAGAACACTGGGAGTAGGGACACTTCTGTGACATGATTGTGTTTGATATTTTTAGTGATGTCAGTAAAAAGTTGACCATGTCAGTTTAAAAAAAAAAAAAAAAAATCAGCTTCAGATCTTCACGTCAGCAAAAACTACAATGCAAGGTTGGCCACCCCTCCCCCTAGAGCTGGGGTCACTTTTTCAGTGGGTTGGAGAAGGGGGACGTGCTCCCCCAGCCTCACTCTGCTCAGTTTCAATATTATCGCAGGGCACAAACCAAGGAACCCAAACCAGCCCCCAGAGCCCTTGTCTGTGTTTGCAGGAGCAAAGCCTGAGCCGCCTGCGGCGTGTGAGGGAGGAGAGAGAAGAGCTCCAGGCACTGAAATCCGACGGGGACAAGGACAGTGGGAGGCTCCTGGTAGGTGCCCTGCGCTGCCCAGAGAAGATTGGAGAGCAGGCGGGCAGAGCTCTCAGCGTGGCTGTGTCCGTTGGGTGGTGGTGGCAGGTCTCTACAAGGCCGGGTGCCCTGAGCAGCAGCCTCTGGTGAGTCGCGCTGGAGAGGCCGGTGCAAAGGGCGAGAGTCTAAGGAGAGATTCTGGGGGAAGCAAGAGAAATTGTGGAGAGACCCTAAAGTGGCCGAGCTCAGGGCGTTCTGGCTGCTCGGCCTGTAGCTGGTTTCATGGGGGAGAGACCAGGTGCCATGGCTGTGGCAAACCCCCGGCTCCATCCCCAGGAGGAGCTCACCTGGCCAGGCTATTTACAGGAACTGTCACTATGAACTGTGGGTCTGCTGCTGGGTCTTGGTCACTCCCTGCTTCAAGGAGTTTGGGAGTGTAGCCTGATTTTAAGTGTATTAGTAATTTAATAGGGTTATAGGTTTGCCAATTGCTTGGATTAGAAGGTTCTCGTCCTAAATCAGGCTCTAGAAGAATTTTATAAGGACCCCCGGGTGTACAACAGGAAGTTTCTTAATGATAAAATTTTATACAAATGTGGTTATGTTTTATTAAAACAACGTAAAATGATAGACAAATAACTGATATAGAGAAAATAAACAATTAAATGGATAATACAATCTTAATTTTAGAGACTCTCATAATCTATATATTTCTATGATATGCTTTGGATTCTTATACTCACGCCCTTCCCTGGTTGAGAGAGATGTTTGATTCCTCAACTCTTGAGCAGAGGGGTGCAATAAGCACTGCTAGAGAGCTAAGAGCTATAAACTAAGACCACAAATAAGACTAAGTATAGAATAAAGAAGAAATCTTAACACTAACTAAAAGACTCTTCAAGCAAGAGTAGATGATGATCGCGCCAAACAGCTTGAGCTTCCCCTTCTTATACCCTAAGAATATGGGTCCTCCTTCTAAGTCCATATTTGGACTGTCTACCCCCAAATTATTGGGGTATGCATACTCTATAGGCTGGTAGGTTCATGAATATTAAGGATATCCATGACATTTTACTTCCCATTTTAAAGATTCCATTACCTCACCTTTTATGCCTGACATCATTACTGTCAACACTTGTCTAGGCCAAAGGTCCCGAGTATGTCTGCTAACTGCTAACTCATTTAGGACAAACATGACCATATATGTCTTGTTTTTGTTATACTGTCAACACTTTCAACACTAGTTCCTGAATATGTGTGTAATAATAATAACAACAACGCAGCTGTCATCCAGGATGTCCTGTAAGGTACCTTCCATTACAGCAAAAATATGTATACATTTATAATTCTATTATAATCATACTTAAATCTATAAGAAAAGATACATATCTATATAATGCAAGCAAGCAGGCTAGTTCTATAGGCTACAGGAGAGACTTCCCTTGTACCTAGTGCAGGAAAAAGTCCTCTGGGGACAGAAACTTCCAGCCCAACAAGCAGCAGGGGGAACGTGTAAAAATAAAAAAAACCTAAGGTTTGAGTCAGCCAGGGCCCAGGAGGGGATAGCAGGTGTGAGAAACACCAGAAGAGTTTGCAGCTTTTCTGTAGAGAGGATCAAGCCCCATCTGTGTGGTCTGCAGGCAGTGCCAGGGTCTCCGGCTCTCACTGCAGTTCCCATCCAGGAGGCTGCCTGGAGGATAAGGTGGGAATCTCTAGTCTCTCAGTATTTATCCAGGATCATTGAATCCTGCGGGTCTCTTGCCTTCTGGAACTTCCCAAGCCGCATGTGATGGAGTCTGTGAAGATGAGTATGGCAAGAGGTCGACAATCGCAGGGTTGGGAAGGCAAGTCTCTGGCTTTTATCTGGAAAAAAACCTGGGTTCTGCATACTCAAGGGTGGAGCCAGATTCCCTGTGTCCCTGACTTTTTGCCTGTCTCTCTCATTGCCCCAACATCAAACTTCTCCACAAGTAATTTCACGTGCAGGATCTTGGGTAGAATGTTTCCGGAAAGTTTGGTGCAAATCAAACAAGATACGATGGAGAAATAATGAGCAGGACAGCACGTCTGGGACACTTCCCTGACACTGTTTTTGGCTCATGTTGCACACTCAGGCTTGGCAACAGAAACACCAAAGGAATTTTAAAGAAAGTTTTTGTTTTTCCTGCTCAATGGTTGGGGGAGTGTTCTTTCTGCTGGTCTTATAATGTAGGAATGGCAGGTCACATCTTGGCTGGCTTTGTTGGAGAACTCTTGGGAAGGCTCCAGGAAGTTTTACTTTGAGCTAAACTCCTTCATTAAAGGGCTGCAGATGGTGAATCTTTTACAGACGTTTTATTTACTCACAATGTTCATTAGCTGCTGATGTTAAATAAGTGTTTGACAATTCTGACTCTAAACCCTTCTTCCTCTTTTCTGTCCAGTGTAATTCACTAGCTCTCTAGTCACTGCACAGCCTTGTCCACACACACATTGTGCTGCTCTAACTCTACTAGTGTAGTTACAACAGTACAACTGCTTCTGTGGGTGCAGTTATAACGGGGCTTGTCCAGGTGGGAAAGTTACACCAGCGTAAGATAGTGAGAATTTGGTACCAGTGGAACCATCGTGGTTTATTCTGCTTGTTGATGCTCTTATTCCAGAGGGGCTCCTCTACCGACAAAACTGTATCTATGCAGGTTTGTACTGATTTAGCTTCTTCAGTAGAAATATCACCCCCTGAAATAGTTACACCAGGATAAAAGTTTGTACAGACAAGGCCTAACTAAAGGTGCATTTTTTTAACTGATGACTGGTTTAAGACAGGTCCACACTTCAGATTTCAGTGGCACAACTGCACCAGTGCAGCTGCGCTACTGTAGCACTCCTGGTGATGATGCTTTAAGCTGATGGAAAAGCGCTCCCCCATTGGCTTAATGGTTACTGTCTCTCTCCAAGGTAGAGCTGTGTGGGTGGGAGATGCTCCCCTGCAGCCATAGCGCTGCCTACACCTGCACTTCGGTCAGTGTGACTGTCACTCTGGGGTGTGTATTGTTACACTGAAATAATTTTGTGGCATAGACCAGCGCTGAGTCATCCTTGTGCAGATTCTGTTAGATTGGTTCGAGAGCCTTGTATTGAGCTTAATTCAATCACACTATTGGATGGGGGAGGGGAAAGAGGAGGACCCTGATTGGTTTGTGTTCCTAGCATCTCCTCTCTCCACGTGGGCCTGCAAAGCCTCAGCCTGTCGCCTCGTCCGCACAGGCTTTGTGTTGGGAGTGGGGTGGCTCAGCCAGCAGCAGCAGCAGCAGATGAGGAATCAGCAAGGATCAGCCGATCCCTTTGTGCCTCTGTGAATCTAGGCCCTAAATCCCACTGATAAATCCGGCCCTCCCTGACTTTCCCACAAGCACTGACCAGGGTTAAGCATCACTGCGCATTGTCGGCTCTTTCAGCGGGAAGGAGAAGCACAAGCAGCCCAGAACCTGGCTGCAGGCTCTCAGTTCACAGGCACCTGTCCCTGTAGCTCAGGGGAGTCTCTGGCCCCCTGCTAAGGCCCAATGGTCTCTACAGGGTGATGAGATGGGCCCCAAGGCCCACAGACTCCAGAGTCGCTGTCAGTCACACAGCCAGTCCCTGCTCTCTAGCTGGGGCCGTGGACGGGAGCAGCATTCAGCCAAGTCTGTGTCTGCTACAGCACGAGGGGAGCAGGGATCTGCCGGGGCAGCAGAGAGTCTGCAACCGGGGGCACTAGGATGTAGGGCAAACTGCACGTGGTGTTGGGTTTCTACACAGAAACTTGCACTGGTTCATTTAATCCCTGACGGGGAGGCCCTTCATTCAACTTAGCTTAAACCTGTTCCTAATTTTCTTGCACTAACCCCCCAAAAAAGCTGCCTTAAACTAAAGTAAGCATGTCCCCAGAGGCGTTTGCACTGGTTTAATTATCCCACAGGCCAGGGAGGAGGGATGGGACCCTAATGAACTCCCAAATGAACCAGCAGTTTTTAAAAGCAGGTCACATTTTAGCTGTGACTGTGTATAGGGAGAGTCTGGATCAGCACCTCAGGCCGCAGACCCCGATCCAATGGCTAATATCTTTGTAACAATGTGTTGTGGGCTGGGGCCACAAAGGAGTACGAGATTGTTTGGATCCTCCCCCTCTTTCTTTCCCAGTCTGTGGACAAACGGGGGTTTCAGAATTAGACATTTTTAAAAGACTTCGGGAGGGAGGGGCTGCAGTGCAGGAATTTCTTGGTCAAGAAAGTGATCTGCCGAGGCATGCGCACTTAGCAGGACTCTGAAAAAGTGGCACGCCAAGAGAAACTCCTCGGCACCCTTAAAAGGAGTCACTCCAGTCCCTCCAGCATGCAGTGCATGTTCTCTGCCCTCCTGCCACCCAAGTACAGCTGCTGGGTGCAGGCTCTGCTGTTCTGAAATGGGCTGGCCTGGACAGCCCCTAATTATGGCCTTGCTGTGCACACACAGGGTGGGATTAGGTAAAGCAGCTCGTTTGTGTGTTTCCATGGGGCTGGGTGTGGCTGCAGAAGGTCACAAGTCCTGCGTGTGAGCAATGATGGTGGGTCTGCCCTTGCCACCCACTTCCAGCGCTGGCATGAACGTGCATTTGGCCCGTGTGTGTGAATCCCACCTGCAGCAACACAGCAGCGGGACAGAACCCGTGCTCCCCAGGGGCTGCGTGCTTTGTCACGGCTGCAGCCCCTGGGCAGACAGCTGTTCATTGCACACACACGCGCAGGCTGCAGATCGGTAACATGAATGAATCCCAATGGGCCACATGTGGGCAGGCAGCACAGGTCACTCTGGAACTGCTCTGACCCTCAGACCGTGTTACACGTATCAGCCAGCCTTGCACAGAGCATCCTTCTGCATTCGGTGTGGATTACGCTGCAACCCTGGCACTCGGTTCTGTGGATAAAGGCCTGTCTTTTCATTCCTGTCAGTAAACGTTTTGTGTGCCTGAGGCCAAATCAGAATGAGGAGCGAGGTCAGAAAGTCCAGATTGCAAAACCCCCCACTCACCTGAGCAGCCCCTTACACCACAAGTCATTCCATTAAATTCAGTGGAGTAGGAGGAGGATCACAGGCTGGGCTCACATGGCTGCAATCTTTGGAGTGTATATACGCTGCCCTCTGCTGAGCAATGGTGACATTTCTGTCTAGCCAGCGAGGCATGAGAAGTGACGGCTCTTTAGAGTGTTTTGGATGCAATCATGAAACATGGGCTGTGTTGACATGTCTAAAGACTGAGGTGAATTTTGCAGACATTTACATCAGCACATTGTGCATCCCGAACGTCTGTTCTAGGAGCGCTGAACAATGATCAGTTCATAGGTGTTAACTCACAGACTGGGATCTGCTATTCGTGTGCTCAGGAACTGACACGACTCTCGTTCGATAATGACAGAAAGGCTTTAATTACTATACTATAAACATATCAAATGAGCCCCCAAACCAAAAGTCCAGTATATTTTAGCCGCAAAAGCCATTATCCTCACCAATGCAGGCAAGAGGAGGTGATGGTTTCTTAGCAGCTTCCCCCGAGAGCCTGGATCCGTGGTCTCAGAAGACAGCTGGGCACGATGGCAGGTCTTGTCAGTTTCTTGTCCAGAGTGATTCTTCTTCTCTTGAAGCTTGCTTGCCTTTTTACCCCTTCCATTGCTTCTCTTTTATATTCTTAAATCCAATGTTTTTCAAAGCATTTTGGTAATTTACATGAGTAACCACAGGAATTCCAGAAAACAATACAAGAGGGAGAGACCCATGTGCTTTACTTAGTGAAAAGGTGCTAGCCACCTAGATATCTTGTTTAGTTTCAGTGTTCCACCCTTCAAACAAAGGGGTATTGAGGTTGTTGTGATTAAATTGAGCAATTCCTGCGGTGGCATCCAGCCATGGGCTTTTGATATTTTGAGAGATCTGGAGCCATGGAGGTCTAGCACACCCTGCACTTAACACATTTTTGTTTACTGCATAGATGAGTTACTCCCAGAGGATGAGTTCATTAGGGAAGATGGTCCAGACAAGAGAGGCAATTAATAAACAGTTGCCTTAATGAAATACTAGACACACTTTGAGAATACAAACACAGCAGGGGTGTGTTGCAATGAGAAACAATCACTCCTTTTCGAAAGGGACTCCAACCACCATTTCACATACTCTGCAATATGCATTTTATTAATATTTGGTAGCTTAATTTTATAAGTAGGCCCAGCCTAGCTGAAATTTCATGGTCTACAATAACCCTGCATATCACAGTTAACTGGACTAAGAATAACTTAATGTAACCCTTCTGCCAGACCGAGTCGGCAGCAGCAAGGGCCGGGTTCTATATCTAGGGGTCCCTCTCAATGATACAACACCAAACTGGCTCGAGCCCCCACCCAGTCACCTGGGAAATTACACACTATTTCCTGGGCACCCCCAAAGGGCAATACTTCCCCTCTCACAAGCACAGAGTCTGAGTGTAGAAAGAAACCTTTTAATAGCAAAAGAGAGGTAACACAGCACTGGTTTGGGGAACAGTGCAAACAGAGTTCATGAACTCAATGAACCAAACCCCGCCCAGAGTACGGGGCGTGTCCTTCGCCTCTCCCTTCCTTCTTCCCCCTGTACTGACCGGTGTGGTTGCAATGTCCACTTCTTGGGGGTGGCTCCACCCCCATGCTGCTTCTGTCCGACATGGGCTTGATCAGGCTCCCTCTGCTGCTGTCTCCTACCACCTTCGGGCTGTGCTGAGTCCCCGACCACTGGCAGCGACCACGCCTGTTTCCCACCAACCACTGGCTCCGACCACACCTCGCTCCCGCTGACTGCATGGGCTGGCACCGACTGTGCCAACCCCTCTGCCAATCGCTGACCCGGCTGGCACCAACTGTGCCAGCCTCTCCACCAACCACACAAGCACCAACTGTGCCGGCCTCTCTGCCAACCACACCAGGCTGGCTCCAACTGTGCCAGCCTCTCACCAGAGTTGCCTGGTGCTCACTCAGCTCTGTTTGTTGTCAGGAAAGGTTTCCCAGATCCTCTACTGGTTCAGTTCTTACTGATTTCAGCTTATGGGTAAACCTCCTGCTGACATACAAGCAATGTCCCTGCTTTCAAGAAACAAAAGACTCCAAGATGAGTCATTAATTCTATCTTTTAACAATGCGGAAAGAGAATCACTCCATGCAGGGGGGCCTTTACCAGGACAAGTGCAATCCCAGCAGGAAACTGTTCCACCTCTCCACTTCCAGGTTGAAACATCTGTCTGCCACCCTTGTGGAGCTCTGTTTAGTTTAGGGTGCAGATTCTATCATAACACACTAAGCACAGTTTTGCTGACATCTGTTCACACAATTGAAGGACAACATTTCATTATCCTAGTAGTTAACACAAAAGTAGTTTGTAGCCCAAACCCAGCCCTGCTAACCATTTCCCATTATGCTCAGCACCTAGGTAAGTTATGCTAAATACTTACTTGTACTCATGCAGATACAAAGCCCATGCAGATAAAGTGCCCCTCTTGCAGCTGCCGAGCACGGAGAGTGTCACTTAGACACTCAGACCTGGCTTACACTAATAATTCCAGCACAAGCCTCTGCCCCGGCTGGTGTGAGGGTCTGACTGTAGCCAGGGGAATATTTTAACACTGGACAGTGGGTATGTGTCTCCGGGCAGGAAGCAGGGCGGCATCAGCCTTTATTGGCATTTACCAATAAAACTGTCACAGTTTCAGTGGCTCGGCTGGGCCCCCACTGTTGTTAGTTCCCAGGGGAGCACTGGTGACCCCCCCCCCAAGAGCAAAACACACTCACACACAGTCCCTCCCTCCCGTTAACACACTGGGCCTCACAGACGTGGCCCGGGTGCGATATCTGTCACACCTGGGCACAGGGCGGGGGCTGTACAGGGGAATGGGCCTTTCACACACAGATCCCACGCTGGGTGCCTGGGAGTAGGGGCTGCCCCCCCAAGCCATGGGCCTGATCCCATCCTGGAGGGACCCTTGATTAGGAATGGCTGAATCTGGGGCTTTACCTGGGGTGACTGACTGACCGCACACTTTGGCCGGGCTCAGGGCAGAGGTGTTCCTCCCACCCTTCCATCCCAGAGCCGGATAGAACTCAGGAGTCCTGGCTCCCAGCCCTGTGCCCAGTGGGGTCTCCAGGCACCTCGGCCTTACCCAGTGTTTCATGAAGGGCTCAGCCAGCTCCCCGCCCTGCACTCAGCAGTCTGAGTCGTCCTGGCTGCAGATTATAGCGAGTGGAAAGCTGGGAACTATTTTACCCCTTGCCATCCACATGTGATTAATCTCTAATTGCCATTTAGTCGAGCCCCGCTCACCAGCTCACAAACACTGAGCCCACTTTATCCGTGTTACCCGACACACACACACTGAGTCATCAATGCCAGTACCAGCCAAAGGCACAAACCAATATATTCTGAATGTGAGCAGCTTCCTGGCAGGATAACAGGAGGGCTGGGGTGCAGGGAACGGACCGCAGCTTTGCAGGGTCGCCGCTGCCACAGCACCCGATTGCCCAGCCATTTGCTCTCTTCCTCCGCTTCTTTTGTCTATTCATTGCCTTTCCCTTTCTTTCATCCCCCTGCTCTTAACTTTCTGCCTTTCTCTATTCCCCGCCCCTCCCAGTAATGGGTTCACTCCCTGTCCCCGCTTCCCCAGAATGAGTCTCATGCAGAAGCAGAGGAAATTTGGTGCAGTGACATTTCAGATGGATTTTGTTTGACTGCTTCAAATAGCGCCATCAAGCGACTTTCCAGAGTTTCTCCGCCCACTTTCTGCTACGGAAGGGGGGTCCGGCCAGAGGAGCCAGGTGTGCAGGCGCGTGTGCAGATCTAGGTGTGAGTGGAGCATTGTGGGAGTGGGAGCAGACAGCCAATCCAGGCCTATTGCCGCCCCCCTCATGCCCCCAGGCTTGGTGGTGAGAAGGGAGATGGCCGGGACCATGGTGTCGGCGGCCAGGAATGGCGGTCAGGGATTGCAGAAGGGCTGAGGCGCGCCCCACCATGTGCTGAGAGGTGGCGGCAGGGACTCAGTGACTCATACTTACCTGGCAGGGGAGACACTGATGGGCCTTTCCCAGCACCAGAGGCACGGACTGCACCCCCGAAGATTTAATGGATTGTAGACCAGGTCCCACCTGGAGACTCCATGGGGCCCAATAAGGCCATTGTTATGGCTGTCATGCGGATTGGCTTGAGTGGGGGGGGGCATTTAGTATATTGGGTGACATCAGTATGGCAGAATCATAATAATCCATGTGGGATATGCCATGTCAGGTACTGTTCGGAAGGTTATGATGTGCTAAGTAAGATAATAATACTTATGTTCATGTGTGATATTTGAAATGGAAGTTATAGATGTATTTGAGATATCTGTATTTCAAATTGTTCTGCCTGGGCAACACCCTAGATAGGATGGCTGCAGAACAATGGCCCGCTTAATGCCCCATTAATGCATTCCCAGGTGCAAAGGGCCCTGAGGGAGAAGCCAGCATCACCACTGAGTCACCAGAACCTGCTTACCTGACTCTGGACTCCATTGCAGGCAGCCTACCTGATGAAGCATCAGGACTGTCTCATGTGACTACGGACCCCAGTTTGGGTCTTGTGACTGCCCATAGGCCGCATGGCCGGAGGAGGGGGTTTCTAAGATCAAGCCAGAGAAACCATTTTGTCTTTGTTCCTGTCCAGTCTGCAGACCTACACCTATCTCTGGACCAATTCATCTTGCAACTGAACTGAAGGACTTAGACCCATCCAAATATTGGATGTAAACCAGAGAGAATTACACAAGCCTGCAAGTCCACGTTTCTTCCAGAAACCTGAAGTATATGGACTTTTAATCATTTGTATATCTGTGATTTACTTTAACCCGTTAACATTTTTCTCATGGTTTATTCCTTTCTTTTTACAATAAACCTTTAGTTTAGACACTAAAGGATTGGCTGACAGCGTGGTATTTTAGGTAAGATCCAAACTCATATTGCTCTGGTGCTGTGGCTGACCCTTTGGAGTCAGAGGAAACCTTTTTAGTAAAGAGCACCGAGTTCTAATAACTGGTCTCTTTGCTGGACCTAGTGCTGATTTGGGAGCCTGGAGCTGAAATGCAGTGAAGGGGGCTGTGGACATTTGTGGACTGGCTTCTTGATATCCAGTGTGGGGTAATCAGAAGCAGTTCATGGCTGGATGGGAAGCCGGGCTTCAGTGTCACCCACCAGCGTGGGGAGAATCTGCTCTCCTCTTGCAGCCTGCCCTGACCTTGCCATTATCAGTTGGCAACCCTGATCATGGGTCGTATCACAACGGCTATTGTCCCTGGGGCCAGCGTGGGGCTAAGTGTGCCATGGGCTCTGGCACTTTATGGGGGCATCGACTCGCCCAACGAGTGTCTGCCCTGGGAGACCCTGAGGCATAGAATCATAGAATATTAGAGTTGGAAGGGACCTCGGGAGGTCATCTAGTCCAACCCCCTGCTCAAAGCAGGACTAACCTCAGCTATATCATCCCAACCAGGGCTTTGTCAAGCCTCACCTTAAAAACCTCTAAGGATGGAGATTCCACCACCTCCCTAGGTAACCCATTCCAGTGCTTCACCACCCTCCTAGTAAAAAACTTTTTCCTAATGTCCAACTTAGACCTCCCGCCCTGCAACTTGAGACTGTTGCTCCTTGTTCTGTCATCTGCCACCACCGAGAACAGCCTAGCCCCATCCTCCCTGGAACCCCCTTTCAGGTAGTTAAAGGCCGCTATCAAATCCCCCCTCACTCTTCTCTTTTGCAGACTAAACAAGCCCAGTTCCCTCAGCTTCTCCTCATAAGTCCTGTGCTCCAGCCCCCTAATCATTTTGGTTGCCCTCCGCTGCACTCTCTCTAATTTGTCCACATCCTTTTTGTAGTGGGGGGCCCAAAACTGGACACAATATTCTAAATGCGGCCTCACCAATGCCGAATAGAGGGGAATAATCACTTCCCGTGACCTGCTGGCAATGCCCCTCCTAATGCAGCCCAATATGCCATTAGCCTTCTTGACAACCAGGGCACACTGCTGACTCATATCCAGCTTTTTAATCCACTGTTACCCCCAGGTCCTTTTCTGCAGAGCTGCTGCCCAGCTCATCGGTCCCCAGTCTATAGCTGTGCATGGGATTCTTCCTTCCTAAGTGGAGGACTCTGCACTTGTCCTTGTTGAACCTCATTAGATTTCTTTTGGCCCAATCCTCCAGTTTGTTTAGGTCACTCTGTATCCTATTCCTACCCTCCAGGGTATCTACCACTCCCCCCAGCTTAGTGTTGTCCGCAAACTTGCTGAGGGTGCAATCTACCCCGTCCTCCAGATCATTAATAAAGATGTTGAACAAAACAGGCCCCAGGACCGACCCCTGGGGAACTCCGCTTGTGACCGGTTGCCAGCTAGACATGGAGCCATTGATCACTACTCGTTGAGCCCTATGCTCTAGCCAGTTCTCTATCCATTTTATAGTCCATTCATCCAACCCATACTTCTTTAACTTGCTGATAAGAATACTGTGTGAGACAGTATCAAAAGCTTTGCTAAAGTCAAGGTATATCACATCCACTGCCTTCCCTACATCCACAGAGCCAGTCACCTCATCATAGAAAGCAATCAGGTTGGTCAGGCATGACTTTCCCTTAGTGAATCCGTGTTGACTATTCCTGATCACCTTCCTCTCCTCCAAGTGCCTCAAAATGGATTCCTTAAGGACCTGCTCCATGATTTTTCCAGGGATTGAGGTGAGGCTGACCGGTCTGTAGTTCCCTGGATCCTCTTTCCTCCCTTTTTTGAAGATGGGCACTATATTTGCTTTTTTCCAGTCCTCAGGGACCTCCCCCTGTTCCCACGAGCTTTCAAAGATAATAGCCAATGGCTCTGAAATCACCTCAGCCAACTCCCTCAGCACCCTTGGGTGCATTGCATCCGGCACCATGGACTTGTGAATGTCCAATCCTTCTAAATAGTCTTGGACCTGTTCCTTCAGCACTGTGGGATGTTCGCCTCCTTCCCATTCTGTGCCACCCAGTGCAGCAGTCTGAGAGCTGATCTTGTCTGTGAAGACAGAGGCAAAAAAGGCATTGAGTACCTCAGCTTTCTCCACATCCTCCGTCACTAGGTCACCTCCCTCATTCTCTAAGGGGCCCACACTTTCCTTAATCTTCCTCTTGTTGGCAACATGCCTGTAGAAACCCTTCTTGTTCCCCTTCACGTCCCTTGCTAGCTGCAACTCCAATTGTGCTTTGGCCTTCCTGATTTCATTCCTGCATGTTCGAGCAGTGTTTATATAATCCTCCCTAGTCATCTGACCAAGCTTCCACTTCTTGTAAGCTTCTTTTTTGCGTTTAAGTTCGCCAAGGACATCTTTGTTAAGCCAAGCTGGACGCCTACCATATTTGCTATTCTTTCTGCACATCGGGATGGTTTGCTCTTGTGCCCTCAATAAGGTCTCTTTAAAATTCAGCCAGCTCTCTTGGGTTCCTTTCCCCCTCATATTAGCCTCCCAGGGAATCCTGCCCATCAGTTCCCTGAGGGAGTCAAAGTCCGCTTTTCTGAAGTCCATGGTCCGTATCCTGCTGCTCTCCTTTCTTCCTTTTGTCAGGATCCTGAACTTGACCATCTCATGGTCACTGCTGCCTAGGTTGCCATGCACTTGTACTTCTCCTACCAAATCTTCCCTGTTTGTGAGCAGCAGGTCAAGAAAAGCACGGCCCCTAGTTGGTTGCTCCAGCACTTGCACCAGGAAATTGTCTGCAACACTCTCCAAAAGCTTCCTGGATTGTTTGTGCTCTGCTGTATTGCTCTTCCAGCAGATGTCAGGATGATTGAAGTCTCCCATGAGAATCAGGTCCTGTGAACTGGAAACTTTCCCTCGATGAGTAAAGAAAGCCTCATCTACCTCATCCTCCTGGTCTGGTGGTCTGTAACAGACACCCACCAGGACATCATGCTTATTGTTCTTGCTTCTAAGCTTAACCCAGAGACACTCAACTGACTTATCTCCAGCTTCATACTGGAGCTCAGAGCAGTCATAGTGCTCTCTCACATACAGTGCAACTCCTCCCCCCTTTCGCCCCTGCCTGTCCTTCCTGAACAGTTTATACCCATCCATGACAGCGCTCCAATCAGGAGAGTTATTCCACCAAGTCTCAGTTATTCCAATCATGTCGTAGTTTCTTGACTGTGCCAGGACTTCCAGTTCTTCCTGCTTGTTTCCCAGACTTCTTGCATTTGTGTACAGGCACTTGAGATAAGTATCCGATTGGCCTACTTTCACAGTCTGAATCGGGAGGCCTCCCCTGCTGCACCCTCCTCCTTCTGCTTCCTTGTGGTGTCCCTCTTCCCCACTAACCTTCGGGCTTAGGTCCCCGTCCCCCGTCGAAACTAGTTTAAAGCCCTCCTCACCAGGTTAGCCAGCCTGTCTGCGAAGATACTCTTCCCTGTCTTCGTTAGATGAATCCCGTCCCTTCCTAGTAATCCTTCTTCCTGGAACAGTATTCCATGATCTAAGAATCCAAAGCCCTCCCTTTGACACCACCTGCGTAACCACGCATTTACTTCCGCAATGCGACGGTCCCTACCTGGGCCTTTTCCCTGAACAGGGAGGATGGACGAGAACACCACTTGCGCTTCAAACTCTTTTATCTCTTTTCCCAGAGCCACATAGTCCGCAGTGATCCGCTCAAGATCATTCTTGGCAGTGTCATTGGTGCCCACATGGAGGAGCAGGAAGGGGTAGCGGTCTGAGGACTTGATAAGTTTTGGCAGTCTCTCTGTCACGTCCCTAATCCTAGCTCCAGGCAAGCAGCACACTTCTCTAGTTTCCCGGTCTGGACGGCAGATGGATGACTCCGTCCCATCATCGGAGTCAGAGGCCCTGGACCTGGGGTACCGTGTACATCCCCGGTCATGGGCACCCTTCTGTGCCAGGGGCTGCCCCCTTGACGCCTCCGACCTGAAGGACGATGAGGCCTGTCTCCGTTGCCACGAGTGGTGCCAATGAGCAGGGTCGCGCTCTGAAGAGCTGGCGGTACCAGAGCGTTGTCTTGGTACCAACGATTTCCGGCGCCACTTGCCTTGCGGCTCTGTGGAAGCCTTTGGTGACCGAGGTCGGTGCTGTCCCAAACTCCTCGGTACTGAGCCAGACTCCAGCGACCGGGTTCTGCGCTGTCTCAGTGTGGGCGAACTCTGCAGTGCCAGGGCTTCCTCTGATGACCAGGTTCTGCGCTGCCTGGGTGCGGGCAAACTCCTCGGTGCTGGAAAGCGGGAACGGGAGCTGTCCGAGCACCATCTGGCAGACATTGACAGGTGCCATCTCCTGGCTTGTGCTGCCTCCAGTGCCAGGGATCGACATAGGTGCTGAGAGGGAGACTCCACATCCCGTGTCGGTGCAGGTTGGCTCGACGACCCCGACCTGGAGCGACTATCAGGGGTGTGGCTCTACTCTACTGTAGGTGACCATCCAGCAGGAGATCTTCCTCCCTGTACTGGGGATCTCTTCTGCCTTTCAGGGGGACCCAACACGAGTTTCCCCTGTGACACTGGTGGAGGGCAGGGCAGAGGCCTTGCCATCTGAAAAGCCTCCAGTGTTGACGGTGTCGGCAGGGGCATTCTCCCACTCCCAGGAGTCAGGGAGGCCCCCAACAGGAGATGAAGGCACCGAAGAAAGAGTCTCGATGAGCCGATGTCGGTGCATCTCCACACTCAACCCGCCATACCAACAGCGCAAGGGTGCTGCTTCCTCGTCTTCTTCGGTATGGGTGAAGTTGCATGGAGCCGAGTTGCGGGCGGTGCCAACGGCGCTCTCTGTACCGATAACGCACTCGGTACTGAGGTGCAGCAGGTTGGCTTGGATGCCGGGTGGAGCGCTGCCTCCATCAGCATGGCTTTCAACGGGATTTATCGGTCCTTTTGAGTCCTCGGTTCGAAAGCCTTGCAGATTTTGCACTTGTCCTTTCTGTGGGCTTCCCCCAGGCACTTCAGGCAGATGTTGTGGGAAAGTCTTCCCGCAGGAGGCACATGGCTTGAAACCCAGTGACTGGGGGGCATGGCCTGACCATGCAAAGTCCCAGCAGGGACTGCCTAATCTCTAACTACACTTAACAACTACTTAACTAACTGAAACTAAACTCAGAGAATGAACAAGTCCAAAGAAGGTGAATAGTACTTGCTGTGAACAAGGCTAGTTCCAGCAACCGTCATGGGCGGAAAGAAAGGGCATAGGGGCGGCAGCACCTCATATACCGTGGCATGTGCACGGGGCTCCAGGGGGTGCCAGAGCTGGCCCTACGGGATCTGCTAAGGGGAAAAAAGTTCTGGGTAACCGTGCACGGAGGTGTGCACACACCTATAGTGGAATGGACATGAGCAAGCATGCGAAGAAGAACCAGTGAAGACAATAAGTAGAGCGAGAGAGAGCAGCTGCACAACACGTCCATCTGGGCTGTTTATAACACATGGTCATTATGATACATGTGGAACTGAACAACCCGCTCTGACAGTTCTATGATTATTTTGTTAGGATAAATATTTTGTATTTCTTGAAATGACACCATTGAAAAACCAGTGACGCCGTTTAGAGAAGTTAAATTTCAATGTACATGTGAATGAAGAAAAAAATAAATTTTAGTCCCATTTCCAAAAATGTTGTTGCAATGTAAATTAACATATTGACACCTTGTTACAGTAATAACATTTTCTAAATTAGAACAATCTCTCTTTTTCCTCTCCAAATTTTACACTGAGATTTCACAGGGGAGTATATTCTGACAGGAGTGACTGAGCCCCGTCCAGCACCATCTGCTACCCCTGGGCCAGGGGACGGGGAAGGTGCGGGGCAACAAACTGTGAAGGGGCAAAAGACAGTAGCTGTCTGTCCATATTTCCTACCAGTGTCACCCTGTGCTGGGAGCCGTTTGTTGTGCTGCACCAGAGTGGGGCAAACACATTGGAAGGGAGGAAAAGCTGCCTGGGCTCCTTCCTGTGAGTAGGTCCCACCTCCCCCAGCCTGGCCCCTCGTTCACTCTCACCCCCCTTCCACTCGCCCAGCTACCGAATCCCCTCCCGCAGCTCTCCCCACTCTCCCATTGTGCTGGGACCAGTTCCCCCCCCCCC
>ML681482.1:577031-590460 GCA_007922225.1 Emydura subglobosa
CCCCCCCCCAGGCTGAGGCTGCAGTGCAAAGTGGCCCATACAGCAGGGCCCCAGTGCTCCCACCCCTGCCCCCGCGCTGTCCCCTGGGGCTGTTTCACTGCCTGCCATGGGCAGAGTCTCAGGGGCTCTTCCTCCATGGGCCTCTCTCCCCTCCCCCCGCAGTACAGCCCCCCAACCGAGTCTTCCTCAGTTCAGCTGGGCTCTTCCCTTCCTGATGCTACAGCGCCCTCCCCGTCCCCACCTTCAGCCTCCACCTCTGATATTTCCCCCACCCAACCCACACACCCCCTGCCCTGTCCCCATAACCCAGCAGCCGGCTCCCCCCACCCCCTTCTGCACCCCTCTGCCCTCCCCCATATGACAGGCCTGGTGCTGGGAACTGAGGGGCGGGTGGCGGGGGGCAGGCGGTTGGTGCCCTTTAGCCCCTCCCCTGGGCACAGGCCTGGGGGCTGCTCAGCGCTGGGAGGGGACAGTCTCTGCACGGGTGTCGCTGTCAGGGACAGAGATTCCCTCGGGCCTGGGCTGGGACCGGGCAGATGATCAGGGGAGCCGCGTTTTCACCCCCAGCACTGACACCAGGACAGAAATAAGGGCGAAGCGTCCCGGAGAAGGTGTCAGTGAAAGTGAAGAGCTGGGACCTGTCAGTGACATTGTAAAATGAGACCTCGCCCGCCTCATAGTCCAGGAAAATCCCCACCTGCCTGGGCCTGATGCTCACGGGGAGGGGGGTCCAGGGGGAGGTGAGGGCCTTGTATTCCCCATCCCTCAGCCACACGGCCCAGTATCCATCCTCAGGTGTGAGTCTGACCTTCCCCTTCCTGCTCACAGATTCCCTACAAACCCCCAGCATCCAGTCAGGCCTGTCTCCCACCTGCACCTCCCAGTAACGCCTCCCTCCCGGGAACCCCTCAGCGCCCAGGACTTCAGGGTAAGTATCAAATCTCTCAGGATTGTTGGGCAGATCCTGGCGTGTGTCTCCATCTCTCACACGTTTCCGATCCTCAGACAGGACGAGCCAGGGATTTGCCGTGTCTGGATCCAGAGTCACGTCCACTGGGGAGAGAGTCACAGAGTCAGGGCCGGGGCAGGGGCTGGTCAAGGGGATCAAAGGGAAATTAACCTGCGTCCCCATTAATCGCTTGGGGGGGTTGTTGCCCGTTAAGGGGAGTCAGGGCCCGTCTGCCCCTGGGAGCGAACTTGAGAGAAAGGAGAGCAGGAGCGGGGGAGGGATGGGGTGGGAAGGTGTCAGCGGGGGCAGGGCAGGGGAGGGCAGCCCAGGGACGGGGGAGGGGACAGGCTGATGCTGGGAGAGGCAGAGGAGGGGCAGGGGGGAGGGGCAGGCACAAGGGCAGGGGGGGGAAGGGAAGGAGCAGGCAGCAGGAGGACAGAGGGGGGTGAGGCAATGGGGGGGCTCCAAGTTGCAGGGGAATGAGGAGAGGGGGGGCTGTGAGGCACGAGCCGGGGGCAGAGGGACTGTCTAGGTCAGGGGTGATCACCGGAGGGCAGAGCGAGGGCTGGGGAGTGAGGGGTGTGGTGGGCACTAACAGGGAGATGGGGGAGGGAAGGGGCAGGCACCAGGGGGCAACAGGCGAATGAGAGAAGGGCAGACGTCAGGAGGGAGGGGAAGAGGGTGGTAGAGGTGGGTGCCATGGGCAGGGGGGAGTGAGGAAGGGGCAGGCACCAGGAGGGCTGAGTGGGGCTAGTGGAGGGTGGATGCAAGGAGGGCACAGAGGGGAGGGGCAGGGGGTAATGGAGGGTGAGGAAGCAGGTAAGCACAGGGGGTCAGAAGAGACGGATGGGAAGGACAGGCCCTAGGGGGCAGTGGGGCACAAAGGGAGGAGTGGGCACCAGGAGGGCAGAGGGAGGATAAGAGGTGCAGGGGTGCAACCCAGAGGGTAAAGGGAGTGGGGGAGGGGTGGGTGCCAGGGGGCCCAAGTAGGGGTGAGGGAAGGGGCTTGCAGGAGGGCAAGAGATGGGGGTGAGGGTAAAGAAGGGCCCCAGAGGAGGAGCAAAGGGAGGGGCTGGCCCCAGGGGACTAGAGGGAGTGAGGGGTGCAGAAGCCAGGGAGGCAGAGGGGGGTGAGGGGACAGGCAGGGGTTGGGGGTGGAGAAGGAAGGGGCTTGTGCTGGGGGATGGGGAAGGGTTGGGGGCCAGGGTGAGAGCACAACGAGGCCGGCCCCGGGGGGCAGATTGGGGGAGAGGCTGGTACGGGAGGGACAGTGATGGGGTGTGGGATGGGGCAGACACCAGATTCAACAAGGGGCAAAGGAAGGAGCAGGCATGAGAGGGTAGAGGCTACCAGATACAAAAGACTTATATAGGGGTTGCTTAGGTTCGTTTACATGTTGATCGTATAGTGGAATTTGATTAACAGTTTATACTTAACAGGAAAGACAATCACAATGTACAGTGGGACACACCAGACGCCCTCACAGGAATGCCCAATGAGTCACTTGATTATGCAATCAGGTTTTCAGGGACCCTGGCTAACACCCGAAGATGGGTGGTTACACAATACCTGTTCAAATGCTAATTTCTATGGAGTAAGTTTCTATGGGGCCTGTAAGACAAAGGGGGGCAGGTACTGGTACTTATCGAAACAGGTGAAGTCTGTTCAGACTTCAATAAGGCTTAAGGCTCATAACAGAGAACTTGCCTCTCGGGTGTGGTTCAGAGACCTCTTGTGGGATTTTAACATCTTTATCCTAATTTCAGTTGAGGCATTCTGTTAATGGTTTAGCCTGGGGCTTCTATTTCAGTTTCAGGTTACAACTTCAGGCCAGGCCTTCCATGACCAGTTTCAGACCAGGCATTGTATTAATCAATTTTATGATTAATTCTTTGATTCCACAGTATCTACCCGGCACCCCTCGTATCTCTTGGTTGTGTCGGTTCAGCAGGCTGACGCATCTTCCCCAGCCCGCTTCACTGCGAACTGATCACTCAAAGTGGCTCTCTCTCGTCTGCAGGATATAAAGCAAACGGCAACTGAATTTGGCCAATATGGTATATTTGTATATAGTGTTTGTGAGTATGGATTAACTGTTCTCTGTTGTGTTTGTCTTGTAACTCCTTCAGGGAACTTCAAAACTGGGCACCCTAGTGTCACACGCTGGCAACCATGCGTTGATCCAGAGAGATCACAAACGCAGAAGTCTTGGGTGGCGCACTTTGTCCTTTCACGCACGGAGTTCCCCTGCCCTTTACTATCACTGTTTGCTGTGCAATTGCTTGCTGTGGAACTGTTTATTATAGAAATAGAACTGTTTACTGTAGGAGTAGAATTGTATATTATAGAATAAAAAGTTTATTGATTAAGCAAACCTCTAGAATCATCACTGTCTCGCCAACCCCCCCTCCCGTATCCCAAACCGAACCTATCTGAGAGTTTTTCTCTCCGTTTCCACAGGCTTAATGTAACCAGTGTATTTGAATAAGTTTTTAATGTTTTTGTCTTGTAGAATTGTTTAACAGTACACTACCCTAGTCTCTCCTTGAAGACCATGCCTGTGGTTTTAGGTATAATTGTCCAAGCAGAAAACCACCTCCCTTGCCTCCCCATAGCATGCCCAGTGTATAAGGTATTCGACCAATCTGGAGCCAGGGCCTCCTGGACCCGTACCCCACTGGTCAGTGTGCGGGAAGGATAGGTGCCTGGACCTCTCTTTGGATGAGAGTGAGGGATTGTGGGAAAGTATAATCTATAGCGGGACAAGTACTTGAACCTAAACTACAGAAAATTGATTTGTGGTACAGGCAAACCAAAGTGTATTTAGTAGAATTTTTAGTTCCAATGCTGTTGTAATTCTCTCTCCTATAGTAAATTGTGTAAAGAAGTAACAGATAAATATGCCCTGTCGGGTCAAAATCTTTGTCAAAGTTGTACTAGAAGTACAAAAGGGGGGATTGTGAAATCAGAAAAATCACTGACAGAATACCTTTGTCTGAAACTGATAGAAATGCTAAGTTCAAGTGGAATGTCTTAGCCCTACCATCCACATGCAAATCCGCTAGTCTATGTTGTACAGCTTAGCCACCTTTGAAGTCCGAACATGCACATCCCCTGTCAGATAAGATAGCAAGTGTCTGTACGTGATCCTAGACTTCCTGGCACCAGAAGACCCACCAGGACAGGCTAGCACTTGGAAACCCCCATTGTGTGTTACAATTACCTTGCATGAGGTAATTAACCTGTTAAGAAACTCCACTATACGATCTATGTAAGTCCTTTGTATCTGATGGCAAGGCGAAGTTCCAGAGATCAGCACAGGAGCGTGCTGATGGGCTTCCCTATGGCCATAGCTCTCTGTGTGTCTGTCAGAATAAAGTTCTACTCGATCTAACCCTAAAAGTGAAGCTGCGTGATCTTTCTTCCACGACACCCCGTTGCCAACTCTGCCCGCATATCTACTCAAGTGACACCATCACAGGTCCTAACCACATCAGCCACACCATCAGGAGCTCGTTGACCTGCACATCTATGAATGTGATATACGCCATCACGTACCAGCAATGCCCCTCTGCCATGTACATTGGCCAAACCGGACTGTCACTATGCAAAAGAATAAATGGACACAAATAACACATCAGGAACGGTAACAATCAAAAAACAGTAGGAGAACACTTCACTCTCCCTGGACACTCAGTAACAGACTTGAAATTTGCCATACTTCAATAAAAAAAACTTCAAAAACAAACTCCAGCACCAAACTGCAGAGCTGGAACTCATACGCAAACTTGACACTATCAGACTAGGTCTGAATAGAGACTGGGAGTGGTTAGCCCACTCCAAAATATAATGTTCCCTCTTTTGACATTCACACCTTCTCAGCAACTGTTGTGAATGGCCTCATCCGCCCTGATTGTAGTAACCTCGTTAACAGTCGCCCTCCTCACTGTGATGTAACTCACCCATCCTTGCATGTGTATATAGACCTACCCAACTGAAGTTTCCACTTCATGCATCCGATGAAGCAGGTTTCTGCCCACGAAAGCTTCTGCCCAAATAAATTTGTTAGTCTTCAAGGTGCCCCAGGACTCTCACTGTTTTCTTGTAACTAAAGTAACTCTGTTTAATCGCTTGTTCTATAACATTCTAACCAATGTCTGACATGGTTCCAGATTGTAACTGAAACTCCATTTTGAATATGTATACTGCATTTTGTATTAGCTAGTCTAAGTCTTGCTGGAAATTCATTTAGGTGTGTATAATTCATGTAAATATGTAAATGAGTATGAGTGATGGAATCAGTCTCCAGCCCCAGCCTCTCCTGATGATGGGGTGGAGTACAAACGCCAGTACCACCTTGATGGCTGAAAAAAACAGACAACACCCTGGAAATGCAAGAAGAAACCACCCTAGAAAAAAACAAAAAAAACATTTAAAATAAAAGTCACGTCTGTAATTGACTGGTGATCAACGGTCACACCGAACCCTGAAGCAGCGTGACACAGCAGGATCCATAGACTTACCTTAAAACTAAAACATATAAAAAGATGGGTGAAAATGAAAAGCTCTGGGTAACGTTCTCGTTAGCAACATCAAAAAGCATTGGTGCGCACCCGGCAGAGACCCTGCTCCTCCTCCTGCCCGGCTTCCCTGGCCAGTTAGCCGCCAAAAGCTGCAAACACCAGCTACAAACTCAAGTTGCGATCACAAGCTACAGTCAGGACAGAGAATAATACACGATCAGCTGCAGAACATTTGTGTGTGTGTGTGTGTGTGTGTGAGGTATCAATTATTAGTTATGATTGCAATTGTGCTCTCTCATAATAAACATGGCACATTGCCTTGTCCATTGAAAAACATCCCATGTGTTTCTATCAGCCTAAAAACATATCCAGCTTAAACACGCCATCTCCAGCTGTTTGGCCAAGGACTGTGCTACTCCGATCCAGCAGAACTGTTTTTATTTCTCGAAATATTACCCAGATCATCAAAGCCTATGGCAACACTCGACCAGCAAATTTGAATTAAACACAGATTCCTTAGAAAAGAAATGGGAGGAGGAACTAGGCCAATGATTCTTTGCTATCCAATGGAAACAAATTTTAGCCACTGCGCTGAACTACTCCTTGGATCTCTGTTTAAGATTAATCCAGCTGACAATCCTACGGAGAATGCATGGGGCCCCTCAACAACTGTTCAAAACTGATGGTGCTAAATCAGACAAATGTTGATGCTGTGACTGAGCAGGTGCTAACTTAATTCACAGACTCTGGGCCTGCTCCTATACCTGCAGAACTGAACTGTAGAATTAATTCTTTTCCTATCAAATAAAATTGTGTAAAAAGACAAACAGATAATTTAAAACCTAATGGATGTTAATTGGAAGCTGAGTAAACCTGAAACACTTTACTTATGCAGAGAACTAATAATTGTTAAAAGACAAGTCCTACAAAAGGAAATCCAGAAAGTGACCAGCAGTGGCAGACGGGAGCACAGACATTGTAAGCTTGGCAACCGTGGAAAGAATTGAAAACCATCCCAGAAACATCCCAGAACAATTCTCAGAGCTCTGGGATGCTTTCCTGGCAGTATCTCAGTGATCCTATTTAATATATGTGGGCTCCCTAGCTTCCCCCTGCTCTACACCCACTTCCTTCCTGCCCGTCTCTATCCCCTTCCTCTGAACTTTTCCTCCATTTGTTATTTTAACTTATTTTTTCTTTAACTAGTTGGATTTTTATGAGCAAATTTTGTTTGTTTCTAAATTGTGTAATACAAATAATTTATTTCTATCCTAACCCTTCATATAATAGATACGTTTCAAATGTATCTAAGGTTAGGTAGCAAATGGCTGATACATTGTGAGCTGTTAATGTGTTATGAGAAGTTTTTGGTTATGTTGGTTTGTTCTGTGTGTGTTTGGAGTTATTTTAAAATGTAATATGACAAACCAAAGCCAGACCCAACAACTGCCCTGGCCCTGGCTCTGTCTCCCCTGCCCCGGGGCTGTGACACCGGCGGTGACTCGCTGCAGCTCAGCCCGGGCCCGCTGGGAACAGCAGGAAGGGAAACTCCCCAGCCAGCGCCAGCCAAACCGGCTTCTCGGAGCTCAGGGAAGGGAAAGTGAAACTAACCCGCAGCGGCTGTTCCCAGCCGGGCGGAGGAGCCATGGCTGCTGCCGGGGAGCTGGCCAGGAGCTTCCAGGATGAAGTGACTTGCTCCATCTGCCTGGAGTATTTCACAGAGCCGGTGACTATTGAGTGTGGGCACAACTTCTGCCGAGCCTGCATCAGCCAGTGCTGGGGGGAGTCGGAGCCAAACTTCCCCTGTCCCCAGTGCCGAGAACCCGCCCAGCAGAGACACCTGCGGCCCAACAGGCAGCTGGGCAACGTGGTGCAGTTAGTGAAACGCCTGAGGCTGCAGGCGGTGCCGGAGCCCGAGGGGGGCAGAGTGTGTGAGAGACACCAGGAGGCTCTGAAACTCTTCTGTCAGGAGGATCAAACCCTCACCTGCGCGATCTGCAGAGAGTCCCGGGCTCACCGTGCTCACACCACGCTGCCCATCGAGGAGGCTGCCCAGGAGTACAGGGTAGGGTGCAGTTATCTCCATGGCTGGGAGTTACAGGCCCAGCCTCTGCACTCACAGAGCCCCTGGCCTGGGTCTGAGCAGCCCCAGATTGGAACCTGGGCAGTGCCCGATCCTGGGACCAAAGAACGTTCCTGGGGCTGATGGTGCTGGGGAGGAGCCGGGCCGGGCCCAGCAGCTCTGCCTGGGGAGTTCCCTTGGAGCTGGGGTCAGTCACTTTTCAGTGGGTTGGAGAAGGGGGACGTGGTTCCCCAGCCTCTGCTCAGTGACGATCACAGGGCACAAAGCAAGGACCCGAACCAGCCCCCAGAGCCCTTGTCTGTGTTCGCAGGAGCAAATCCTGAGCCGCCTGCAGCGTGTGAAGGAGGAGAGAGAAGAGCTGCAGGGCCTGAAATCCGACTGGGACAAGGAGAGCGAGAGGCTCCTGGTAGGTGCCCTGCCCCGCCCAGCAGGTTTGCCCAGGGGCGCCAGCGACAGCAGCAGGGGGAGTCTCTGCCCTCTTTGGTGTCTGTAATTCAGGAGGGTGAAGGATTTCCAGGGTCGATGCAGTGAGGGAGTTTAGGGCATTTTAAACAGTGCGGGGCAGACTCTGCTCTCAGGTACTGGGTGTAAATCAGGAGTGACCCCACTGCAGTCAGTGTGGTTCTGGTCAGATGCTCTGTGACCCTGGTGTTAATTCCCACTGAAGTCAGGGGGTCACACAGGGTAGCTGGGAGCAGCCTCTGGCTCTGCCTCTGTAGCACTGGGGGTGAGAGGAGACTAGAACTGCTGAATGTGCACAGGTGTCGCAGGGGGTCAGGGGGAAGCTGGGGAGACATTTGCTGCTCCCAGGGTTTGAGTGTCAGACATTTCCAGTGATGCCATCGGGTGTTTGAGCAGCAGCGTTTGCCAAGGCCTGGTCTACACTGAAATCTGTTGCTGGTACCGTGATGGGGTTTGGGGGGATGATTTTTTGGTGACATTTTTTACTCCTGGCCAGAGCCCTGGTGTAGACACAGTTCTACTGGCAGAGAAGTGACATGAAATGCTCTGTGCAGCCTGGACAAGGCTTTGTGCCATTTCCCATGATCCCCCGCTCTCCCCATGTCCCCGCCCCGCCCTGTCCCTCTCTGTGCCCCCAAGAGGCAGACGGAAGTGGAGAGGCAGCTGGTGGTGTCCGAGGTTGAGCAGCTGCACCAGTTCCTGGCTGAACAAGAGTGCCTCCTGCTGGCCCGGCTGGGGGAGCTGGGCAAGGAGAGTGGGAGGAGGAGGGAGGAAAACAGCACCCAGCTGTGTGAGGAGATTTCCCGGCTCAGCGCCCTGATCACGGAGCTGGAGGGGAAGTGTCAGCAGCCGGCGCCTGAACTGCTGCAGGTGAGACCGTGTCAGAAGGGCCCAGAGCCCAGTGCTCTGGCTCTGGCCCTTGGCTCCATTTCTCAGCACCTGACGCCTGCTCTGATCGCTGTGCTTGGCTGCCCGTGTCCTGGCTCCTGACAGCCACGCTGCTGGGCTGTGATTGTCTCTGTTTGGAGGAGGGGAGCAGGGAGTTGGTGGATTTCTGAGCTCCAGGGAAGCTGTTCTGAGCAGAAAGGCAGATTTCCCATAAAGACATCGATGGCTGAGAACAGGAGCTTGGCGTGAAAGTGCCTTCCCCACTGCAACTATCCCTGCAGCAGCGCCCTCCTGCTGGGAAATGAGAGAGTCTCCCTCCAATGTGCCCTACGTGGGCAGAGGGACAAGCGGGATATTTCTTGGGAACGTTGGTAGCTGGTCAGCCTGAGACACGTTATCACAGACTGACTCAGGCCAGTTGTCAGCTCCCCGGTGTCAGTGGAGCTTTGCTGATTTACACCAGCTGAGCATCTGGCCCTAGTGTTTTGAGCCCGTGTGCAGTTTTGAACCCGTGTGCAGTGCTCCAGGCACAGGGTGATCCCACAAGGGAATACGGACAGACAGCTCGTGTCTTCTGCCGCCCCATCACATGTTGCTGCCCCTGTCACCTTTCCCCGTCCCCTGGCCCGGGGTAGCAGACGGTGACGGATGGGATCAGTCACTCCTGTGAGAATTTCTACCCCTGTGAAATCTCAATTTAACATGGAGATGAAGAAAAAAAAGCGAGCTTGTTCTAATTTAGAAAATGTTATTATAGTGACAAGGTGCAAGTACAAGAGTATTTTAATTGCCATTTGAACCGTATTTCAGAAACAATGTTTAGAAATAGAATTATTTACATTGATTTTTATTTTTCCCACAAATCTACATTAAAGTTTAACTTCTCAAAATATCATCGTTTGTGTTTCGGCTGTTTCATTTCAAGAAATCCAAAATATTTATCCTAGCAAAATAATTATTATCCTGTCAGCCGGGGTTGTTCAGTTACAATGTGCGCGTGCCGCAAACATCACAACTACACACATGTGCAGCTGCTCTCGCTCCTTATTGTTTAGGCTGGTTCCCTATGGAAGGCAGGAAACATGCTCCCGCCTCCTGCAGGACTCGCACTGCACCTTTCAAAAGGAATAGGTGACAGAATGACGGGACAGAATTGATTAAGCAAAATATTTCAAACAACTCCCACAAAATTCAATAATAATATTCCTAGAACTTCTGCTTGAATTAATTCACGTGATTTTTAACTTTCTAGCCACATATAATCGGTAATTAAGATCTGACCCTCCCTTTCCTGGTCTCCTTCTCACTTCAATGAAGAAAACACAGTCTCCAACCTCAAATGCTATTTTCCCACACACAGAAATCTCTTCTCCCATAGCCTTGCTTGGTTTTTTTTAGAAATATGATTGGCAGCCAGTGTGCTGTCAGTGTGGCGCTCTTCATTTCAATGGGCTCTTTGTTAGAATCATAGAGTCAGAGAGTTGGAAGGGACCTCAGGAGGAATCTAGTCCAACCCCCTGCTCAACTCAGGACTAACCTCAGCTAAATAATCCCAGCAAGGGTTTTGTCAAGCCGCAGCTTAAAAACTTCTAAAGATGGAGATTCCACCACCTCCTTAGGTAACCTATTCCAGTGCTTCACCACCCTCCTAGTGAAAAACTTTTTTCCTAATGTCTAACCTAGACCTCCCGCCTTGCAACTTGAGACCATTGCTCCTTGTTCTGTCATCTGCCACCACTGAGAACAGCCTAGTTTCAGGTAGTTAAAGGCTGCCATCAAATCCCCCCTCATTCTTCTCTTCTGCAGACTGTTCTTGGGGATCAGGGGATCTTGTCTTCCTGAACTGAATAATCACTGGTAAAATTACTTGTATTAAAGACTCTGGCTCTGAAAGACACTTACCATGCAATTCTGTGAAAGTTCATCAGGAAACCTCTCTTCTCGATCATACATCAGTCCAAAGGGTGATATTTTGTTGTCACATGAGGCTCAGAGCACAAAGAAAATAAAGTTATTCCAGGAAATGTATCCAATGGCTCTGGGTTCTGCCCACCATAATAGTTATTGATTTAATTTTTTGAAATTAGTGATTGAACCTAATTATTTGAAGGGGTAGCTGAGCAGACTACGAGGGGAGGCACATCACAGGGCATGGCTACAACTACTTTTTTGTTTTAACCTTGATCCAGTAGGAACATTTTCAACTTAGTTCAGTTTTGAAGATATATTCAAAATATTCAATTCATGGCACAGCGCCCTCTCCTTACCTTGAGTGTTTGGAAATAAATACCCTAAAATTACCCTGTGAAGGATTCATTTGGGTTTTCATCCAGTCGGCTGGTTTCTAGGTGGCAAGAACTGGTGAAGCTACGTGTTAGCCCCAGTTTTTCCACACAGGGAACAATTAAGCTGAAACTAGATAATTTTTCCATAACGTTTCCTTCAGAAATACCTGTGTTCCTTTCTTATTTCCCACTGAAATTAGGGGTAATTACTGGGATTTCTTATCCAATCTCATTGTGTTAATAGATGGGAAAATATGTTGGTAAATAAGTTACTGTACAAAATCATTGTTGGGATCTGAAGTGACATAAAACTGTGTTGTCAACAACAATTTACAGCACAAACTGTCCTGCAGACAGTGGTGGGGATGTTCCTGTGTAAATAGCTGGCTGTGGATGGGCTCCCCCGTCAGCTCCTGGGCTGGCAGGCCCACTCTGTGATTTAAGCAGCGCGCACCGTGCACCCGGCTACCCAGCTCAAGTGTCTTTATTACTTTTTATGCTCCAGGCACATTGCAGCACAGCAGCAGTTATGTGGAGCCCCCTCCCTGCTCCCTGGCTTAGCCTTTTACGCTGTTGCTTTCTTCTTATCGCTACCCAGCTGGTGAGCTGGTCACCTCACCAGGATCCCTACTGGTGTAAGTGATCCCCTCGCCCCTTCCAAACCCAACTGCCTCAGTCTCTCCTCCCCTACCTACACCCGTGCCCTGGCTGTTCTACGTGACCAGGGGGCTGGCTCCAAAGGGCTCAGCGTGTCGCTGCTAACAGCCCTTGTCACACGGACGTGATTGTGTCATTGGCCATATCGCAGAAATAACGCCCAATGTAAATTGTTACCTCATCATTCAATTCAGAGCCCAGATCTGCCAGTATCTGCTCTAGACATCCATGTCAATATATCATTTTACAGGTCATCTTCTCCACCTCATGTGCTGTCGTAGTTCTAAGTGGAAATCCTTCCACATATTCTGAAAAACCATCTGTATCTGTCAGTACACACTGGTATCTCTTCCTCGTTACTGGATATGGTCCTGTTAAATCTGCCCCCAGCAATTCCCAGGGTTTAACAACCTATCTGCAAGGATACAGGCTAGCATTATAATTTGGATCTTTCCTATGACATTTTTATAATAATCCCATATGTAGTAGGCACAGTCAACATTATAAGGTGTGCTTGGCTAATCGTTAGAAACTTCCATAGTGCCTTTAAAGGCAGTAAATAAGACAATCATGTAGATGTAATAAGGAATTAAAATATTCCTAATGCATTGACAGTGAAAGCATGATAAACTAATGTGCTAAGGAGAGCTAGGAGAAGTGTCTGTGTCTTAAAATGCATCTTATTGCTTTTCAAGATGGTATTCAGATGTAACTCCTTCCCTCCTTTGCAGAAACACAGAAATCTCTCAACCTAGTGTGGAGAGACACCTACAATCATATTAATATTTATGTTTGAAAATATTATGGCAAGGGAAAAGCGCTTACATTTTTGGTTCAGTTGCAAGATGAATAAATCCAGAGGTAGGTGTGTGTCTGCAGCTGGACAGGATCATAGACAAAATGGATTCTGTGGTTTTATTTTATATATCCTCTGACTTTTGGCCATGTGGCCTGTGAAACTTACAGGACCTAAAATGGAGTCCAAAGCCACATAAGCCGGTTCTGGTGACTCATTGGTGGTGCTGGCTTCTCCCTCTGGGCCCCTGGCACCTGGGAATGCCTTAATGGGCCATTATGCAGGCCATTGTTCTGTGGCCATCCTATCTGGTGTGTTGCCCAGGCAGCACAATTTGAAACACAGATATCTCAAATACATCTATAACTCCCATGTCACATATTACACATGAACATAAGTATTATTATCTGACTTAGCATATTATAACCTTCCTAACAGTACCTGACATGGCATATCCCTCATGGATTATTATGATTCTGCCATGCTGATGTCACACAATATTACTAAATGCCCCACCACTCAAGCCAGCCTGCATGACACCATGTCCCACTCCATGATCCCATCCTCGACCCCTAAAACCCCCTCTATTAATTCCTTTACCTCGGGCTTGGTTGGGGTCAAAATGCTGTATTTGAAGAGCCATGAGTGTAATTTCTGAGCTTTCTTTCTTTTTTTCCTGGCAGGCGACACAATGATTTGCAATACTAACAAGTTCAGCAAGTGGTTTAGTTTGCCAGCCTATTGCAATAGAACGGAGTTGTTCTTGAACTTTAGGCAGGAGACCTT
>VOCO01041194.1:0-19676 GCA_007922225.1 Emydura subglobosa
TAATCTTACCTGCCCATCATTAGTCTAGGGCTATGTCTACACTGACAGCGGCAAAGTCGCTGCCGTCAGATCGACTTATCTGGATCGACTGAGCGGTCAGTGAAGACCCACTCAGTTGATCCAGAAGTCAACGCTGTTAATCCACCCCCTTAAGTGGCGTAGCACTGCGTCGACGGGAACGTGGTTCCCATCAGTGCAGCGCAGACGGCGCACAGAAGAGAAGCACAGCAGTTGACGGGAGTTACGCAAGTTCACTGCGTAGTTTGCGTAACTCCCGTTGATTGCCGCCAAATCGCCGGAGTAAGTGTAGACCAAGCCTAGTACTCTGGGGGACAGCAGTTTCTTTCTTAACCACATTACTTGCTCTAGTATCAATACAGATAAAGGAGTGAAGTGATTTCCAACACCAAAGAAATGTTACATTCCTTCCCAGTTCCTCAAAGTTTCTTTTTCTATTACTCAAGAACTGTAGTTTGTATGTTAATTTTCTTTCCAAAATATTGCCTTGTAGTAAGGTGTGTGTTAATTGCAGAATGATTACTGTCCAGTAAGATAAGAGAACCGTCTGTATTGTAAAGTTAGTGATGGAGAAGATATGCCACATCATTTTGCAGTCTTCCTCCTCATCTCCTTCTGCCCAAGTATAGGATTTCTTTTTGCATTATATTCTCGGGGGCTTTGACCATCCAGTTTTCAGTGGCTCAAGCAACAAGGCTTTCACCACAGATTCTTCCACAATCTGATATTTAGACACATAGCCTGAAGTTTTTCCTCTGTTAAGTTCTGTCCTTGTGCTTCTATTTAGATCCCTTTTGGCCCTCTGTGATCCTTCCCATGTAAGACAATTGCTGACTGTGTCAGATGAGAAAGAAACTTACTCTATAGGCAGGTTATTACATAATTATCCACTACAGGATTTTCTTGCATTTTCCCCTCAGTCATCTGATAGTGTTTGGAGACAGGATATCAATCTAGGTGTGGTCTGGTTCTGACTTTGGTGTTTACACCTCAAAAGAAGTATCAGATGATTGATATCATGGCGATGGACATGGTATATAGGTATTTGAACCAAAATGATCAAGACTCGGGAGGCTTGCCTTGTCTTTTATCTTATCTGCTCCAAGATAAAAGCAAAATTAAAGGGGTACATACCCCGGCTTCCATTCATTACCCAATATGTTGACACGTATGGGGTAATGAATGTATGCTATGGCATGTTGACTCAACTGTGATCATGTTTCACTGGTACAACCCAAAGTAGACCCCTCACCATCTCACTGATCTCGATGCTGTAGGTTCCAACCGAGACGTGCTCCCGAAACCTCCAAGTGACAGTACCAGCAAGCAGGAAGACGCCAAAGCAGTGCAAGGCTGCAATGGAGTTAACGCCGAAGCCAGTGCGATAGTATCAGGGCTCAAGGACCCCTCTGCAAATGAAGAAAACTCTCAATATCCTGCCCACGAGGAGGGACATGTGGCAGTGACCAACCCTGTGGCAATGGAGGAAGCCACTCTCTCATACCCTCTGGAGTTTGAGAAATACTGGAAGGCAGCTCAGGAGAATCCTCATGACTTCACGGCATGGACTGAACTCCTTCAGTATGTGGAACAAGAGGTAGGGCGTGAACTCTCTTGGTACATGGGGATATTAATTAGAAAGGAAAGGGCAAAATTAACAGTGTGTCAGGTGGCACTGTCTTCTTGGAGTTTATAATTGTACAAAAAAGTAGCAACTCCTTTAATTTAGAAAAAAGGAATGAGTTGTCAAGTGGTTAGAGCAGGGTCCTGTGGAGAGAGGACTGCCGGGTTCTGTTCCCAGCTTTGGAAGAAGAGTGGTGTGGTGTCCAGTGGTTGGAGCAGTGTGGAGGCTGGGAGTAAGGACTCCTATATTCTATTCCCAGCTTTCAGAGGGGAGTGGGATTGAATAGTTAGAGCAGCAGATGGCTGAGAGACAGGACTCCAAGGTTCTGTTCCTACTTCTGCCCCTGACTTGTTTTGTGACAGTTTACCTATCTGTGTCTGTTTTCCTACCTGTAAGATGAGTTACTTCTATGCAGCTCCTATTGCTGTGTTGTGTAGGCTGCTTCTCCCTAATTACAAGCCATCTTAATGTCTGCCAAATTCAGCCCTGCCACAAACAGATGGAACCTCATTGAAGTCTATGGTATAGTACCTGTTTTGTCAAGGGCTGGATTTGTTCTAGGTCCTTTGATTAACTTTAATGAGAGAATTATTAAGTGGGTATTGCAAATTTTAGTACTAATTAGTGAGAGATTTAATACAAGGCCCTTGCCGATCCTCAGATGAAAGATCAAATTACCACTTGAAAGAGCATTATACAGTGGAGATAATTTGGAGGAGCCTCAGACTCACTGTAAATTGATGGAGTTTCCCTTTGAAAGTGTGGTAACATAGTATTTAGACACCCACAGCTTTTTACATTGTAAACCCAAATAAGGGTTTGTTAAGTGCTGAGTAAGAGCACATTCTTATTTGAAAACTTTCAGCCAAATCGTTTTTCGATGGAAAATTGGAGTTTTGATTAAATGAAACTTTTTGCAGAAAGTGTCTGCTGTCTGTGGATATTTTTAATTTTTTTGTCAAAAAACAAACCTGCCTGAAAACCAAAAACCTTTCAGCTGAAAACCAATGTTTAATTTCTGAAGTGCAACTGCAGTGCCTCATTGGAGTTGTAGCTCGGGACCTCATGCCTCCATTCTTTTTGCCAGGCCCCCACTGGACAACGTGATACACCACATTAATGCCTCTGTCATGGTGCATAGTGTCTCCTCACAAAGAGAGACTGCAGTGCATCATGGGAGTGGTAATCCGACCAGGGAACCCATCCTATGGAGGAGAATAGGAGTATGGGGCACCTGAACTACAACTCCCATGAGGACATGCAGTGACATTTCAGAATTAAAACACTTCAGTTTTCAAGCCAAAAACATATTTGCAAGGCTGCTTTGGAGCTGGCAGGGTTTGGTTTCCAGCTCTCCCAGTTCCAGGGCTCTTCACACAGATGCTCATTCCCCTCCTGCTGCCCTTTCTTTGTGCAGAATCACATCTTTGCGGCACGAAAAGCCTTCGATGCCTTTTTTGCTCACTATCCCTACTGCTACGGCTACTGGAAGAAGTATGCAGATATGGAGAGGCGCTTCGACTTCAGCAAGGAGACAGAGGAGGTAAGAGGTCTAATTACTGGGATTTCTCTCTGCTGTGCCACAACAGCCATTCTGAGGTCGTTTATCCCATTGACTAACTCCTTGTTGAATGGATCAAATGCGATAGGGCCAGGAGTTCTTCACAAAGCCAGTGCAAAAGGTCCTCCTTGGTATCTATCACAGGTGACTTGGTAATGATATAGCAGTAATGCAGTGTCTCTCAGCAATTATCTTTGAGAGCCCATGAAGAGGATGGGTGAAGTCCCAGAGGACTAGAGAAGGGCAAACATAGCACCTGTCTTGAAAAAGGGAGAAAAAGATGACCTGGGGAATTATAAAACAATCTGTCTAACTTTGATACCTGGAAAGATACTGGAACAAATGAAACAATCAGTTAGTAAGCACTTGGAGGATAACAGGATGTTAAGTAACAGCCAATATGGATTTGTCAAGAATAAATTATGCCAAATCAAACTAATTTCCTCCTTTTGATAAGGTAACCGGCCTAGTGGATGGGGGAAGCAGCAAATGTGATATGTCTGGACTTTAATAAGACTTTTGACTTATTCCTGCATGATAGTCTCATAAGCAAACTAGAGAAAAATGTTCTCTTGATGAAATTACTATAAGGTGGGTGCATAACTGGCTGAAATTTCTGAATGACACCAAGCTGGGAGGGGTTTACAAAGCACTTTGGAGGACAGGATTAGAATTCAAAATGGCCTTGATAAATTGGAGAAGTGGTCTGAAATCAACAGGATGAAATTCAAAAAAGACAACTGCAAAGTACCACACTTAGTAAGGAAAATCAAATGCACAACTATAAAATTGGGAATATCTGGCTAGGCACCTGTACTGCAGAAAAGAATCTGTGGATTATAGTGGATCACAGATTGAATATGAGTCAGTAGTGTGATACTGATACAAAAATGGCAAATGTCATTCTGGGATGTATTAACAGGAATGACATATGTTAAATGCAGGAGGTGATTGTTCTGCTGGACTCAGCACTGATGTGGCCTCAGTTGGAGTACTGTGACCAGTTTTTGGCAGCACACTTTAAAAAAAGATTTGGACAAAATGGAGAGAGTCCAGAGGAGAGCAACAAAAACAAGAGATTTAGAAAACATGACTGAAAATAAAAAGTTAAAAGAATTGACCATGTTTAGTTTGGAGAGGAGAAGACTGAGGCGAGACATAGCAATCTTCAAACATGTACAAGATTGTTATAAAGAGGACAGCTATCAATAGTTCTCCATGTCTGCTGATGATAGGATAAGAAGTAATTGACTTAGTTTGCAGCAAGGGAGATCTAGATATTAAGAAAAACTTTCTAATTCTAAAGATAGTTAAGCTATGGAACAGGTTATGTAGGGAGGTTGTGGAATCCATGTCCTTGGAGGTTTTTCAGAACAGGTTAGACAAACACCTGTCAAGAATTGTCTAGGATGTACACTTAATTCTGCCTCAGCAAGAGGTGGGGGTGGACTAGATGACCTGAGTTCCTTCCAGTCCTACATTTCTGTGTTTCTATGATTGCCTTCTTTGGTGCTGTGCTGGTTTCCCACGAGTTGATGGCCAATGGGGTGCTCTTACCTGGAACTGGACTGGCACAGTTCCTGACTTAACTGCATCTCTCACCCCACTTATCTCCTTAAAGGCACGACACTTAGGTTTCAGGCCTCCAGCAGTCACCTTTTTAAGGGTGCAATCCCACAATTCTCTCTCTTCAGACCGGGTGTTTGCTGCAGACCCCAACAATTTATTGTAATTGCCTCAGCAGGTCTGACTTCAGTTATGTGCTGTCCTGTTTTCTCAGGAGCAATGACAGAATTATCCAGTGACCAGCCAGTTTCCGTAAAGTGAAGTACCAATTATTCACAACCAAAGCATTTCAGAGAAAACATATCTTAAACGATTAACAGCTTATATGCATGTCTCATTTACCAGGTGGTAACCTCTCTTCCATGTGGAGACCATGGCAGGTCTAAAATACCTTGGGTCTTCTCATGAAGCCTGATTCTGTTGGTAAACATCTCATGCCTATCAGTTATTGGATAGTTTATGACCATATCTTAGGTCAGGATTGTTATTTTATGCAGCTTCAAGTCCTTTGTCTACTAAGGCCTCTGATCCAGGTCAGAGAAGTCTCTGTGCTTTTTTCCTCCATGAGGCTGAAACTTCAAAAGACTTTAGCTGCGTTGTTTCAGTATTGAGAATTTGCATTAGTTACCCCATTTCCTTTAGTTCCTGCAGGAAGCATTCTGTATCTTACTCTTTTAGTCAGGAATATAATTGCTAACAATAACATATGGAGACATATAGCAACTAAAAGTCAGTATAATAGTCTTTGATTATTCCATAGCATCTTTCACATGGTTTAGATGGGAGGGAGCATTATGAGGCTTATTTTTGTTGCAATCATTGTGAGAACCCTTTGCTCCGCAGGTGTTTGAGCGAGGACTGCAGTACATCCCCCTCAGCATGGACCTCTGGATCCATTACATCTCTTATCTACAGGCCATCTTAGATATGAACCTTCCTGAGTCCATACAGAAGATCCACAGGTACATAACCAGAGCAGCAAAAACACAGGACAACACTGTGTAAGGCATTAGGGGAGACTAATACTGCCTGGGTCATAACTAATCTACTAGAAGATCCAGGACTGTGCTTTCTTTGGGGTGGCTGTTTATTGCCGTGGTGCCTAGAGGTCAACCAAAATATGGGCCCCGTAATGCTGTGTGCTGTACAGACATACAGGGTCAGACAGACCTTGCCCCCAAAATGCATAGAGTCTAAATAGACAAGACAAAGGGCGGAGAGGAAACAGAGGTGCAGAGAGGGGAAGCAACCTGCTCATGAGAAAAGAATAAAACTCAGGTCACCTAAGTGTCTGCCCAGTGCCCCACCCATTAGATCATGCCGCCTTTCTTGTTAATGAATGTTCTTTTTCTCTGACAGTGTATTTGAGTCAGCTGTGGCTGCTGCAGGAATGGACTTCCGCTCAGACAAACTGTGGGAGATGTATGTGGAGTGGGAGAAAGAACAGGGTGACCTGAAGGCCATCACAGCCATTTATGACCGAGTTCTCTCCACACCCACCCAGCTGTACAGCCACCACTGGGAAAAGTAAGTCTCATTCAGCATGAAAAAAGTCCCTGGGTCTCGGCGGCAACTGCCACAGTTTGGTATTGATTGGTTCCCTTACTGGTGGTCTTTGCAGAGAGGCTAAGCATTGACTGGGGGTAGGCCCTATAGACTGACCTTCCCTCTTTTCTCTAAAGGGGGTGTGTTTGCAGGGTAGCAGAGGAAAAACTCATATTGCCTTTGCTTTTACTATATTTGAACATAGGAATTAGGCTCAGTAAAGGAGTGACTGGTTGAAATGCCCTGTGTTCTACAGGAGGTCAGGCTCGATAATCTAATGGTCTGCTCTGGTCTTAAACTTTGTGAATTGCTGGACTGGATCAGACCCAAAGTTCATCTAGTTCACTATCCTGTTTGCAACAGTGGCCACACCAGGTGCTTCAAAGGAAGGCATAAAAACCCCAGATTAGCAGACATGAAATAATCTGATCCCCATATTTAGGTCCCTCCTGATGTCTAAAAGTTAGAGATTGATTTAACCACTGAAGCATGAAGTTTAATATCCCTTCCACAATATTTATTGTTAGTAGTAGTTATAACTCTGGATTTTCTTGATATTCAAATAAGTATCCATTCTCTCTCTTAATCTGATGGTGTTTTTGGCCTATTCTGTAGATTGAGCCACAGAAAGGGTAGTTCTCTATGTGACACTTAGTACCAAGGGTTAAATTCACACACACACAAATGCACAAAAATCTCTTTTGCAACATGTAAATCATTCCATGTTTTCTGAGACCAGTCCCTGCACGTCCCCCTCCCCAGTTGCTCAATTCCTAGCTGTAGAAATTGGTGATGGTCATTTTTTAAGAAAATTTTTCCCATTCCCATAGATCTGAGTGCCTCGCAATCTTTTAATGGCTTTCCCCTCACAATTCCCTCCCTCCCGTCTCTCGAGTGAAGTAGGATAGTGCTGTTATCCCCATACTACAGATGGGGAGCTGAGAGGCTAAGTGACTTGCCCACAGTCACAGAGGAAGTTGGTGAGGGAGCAGACAACTGAACCCAGGTCTCCCAACTCTCAGGCTCGTGCCCTAACCATTGGACCATCTTGCTGCCAATATGAGTAGTTAAACTGTGGAACTCTCAGTGGCAGGATGTTGAAGGCAGAGAGAGCATAGTTAATCTGAGGAAAGGATTAGACGTGTTTTAGTGATTCTCTATCTTCAAGGCATAAGCTGATTGCTACCTGGTTCAGAGAGAGAGGTGGGGAGTGTACATCATCACATATATACACATGCAGTGTAGTATCTCACAGATGCACATTAAGGAGATGTAGATTTTCCTCTAGAGCACCCTGGATTGTTTACTCTGAGCAAGAGACTGCATTGTCCATCTCTTCTGGTACAGTGGATGCTGGGCTGCGCTGATACTGCTGGAGGTGAAGATGAGAGATGAAGGATTGTCCAGTGGTTAGGGCACTGGCCTGCAACTGGGAGATCTTAGTTCAATTCCCAGCTCTGCCAGAAAGGGTACACATACCTGAGCTAGTTAGATCAAAGCTAGTTTGAGTAACAATAGTAGTGAGACTGTTGCAGCATGGCTAGTCCCAGCCACCTGGGATCCTGGGTACGTACTCAAGTGGCTGCCAGCCATACTTCTGTGGCTTCACTGTTATTGTTACTTGATCTGGCTTTGATCTAGAGAGATCACCACCTGATTGCAGTGCAAACATATCCTTAGTCTCTTTGTGCCTCAGTTCCCTGTCTGTAACATAGGGATAATAGCACTGCCTTACCTCACAGGAGCATTGTGAAGATAAATCCATTAAAAAGTGTGAAGGACTCAGATACTACGGTAATGACCTAAGAAAATTGACATGAAAATGGGTGCAGATGCCCCCAAATCAGCTTGCTGTATAGGATAAGATGGCTAGGTGGGACACTACTCCAGGCAGACATGTGATCTGATCCGATACAGCAGTTGCTCTGTTTTAAGACTCTCTTGAGCAGTTTGAATGGCCGGGTTTAAAAGGCCTCCTCGTCCTGGCTTGAGTGGGCTTTGATGCAGGCTGGGGGTATCCATCACTAACTGTTGTTCCTTCCTCCCATGCCTCAGGTTCAAGGAGCATGTGATGAGCAACTCCCCCAAAGACATCCTGTCTGCGGAGGAGCTGCTTTGGTTGCAATCCAAAATCACCACAAAGTCGGTACAGAAGAATGTGGAGACAGAGGTAGAGGAGGCGCCGCCTGGAGAAGACCTGCCTCCGGGGGTGGAAGTGAAGCCAGAAACAGGAGCTGATGCCCAGGTACCACACTTCTCAGCCTCCTACCCAAATTATGCAGACTTTGACAGTTATTCTGAGCTGGCATCTGCTGTCAGGGTGGGTATTGCTGTTATTTATTATTTGTGTTACGGTAGTACAGAGAGGGGGAGGAGGCCTGTTCTTTTCTGTGCTGCACACTTAGTGAGACAGTCCCTGCCCTGAAGAAGTTAGAATCAAAATAGAGAAAGGGGAAAGAGTGAAACGGAGGCAAAAACAGAAGGGACTTTCCCCGGGTCACACAGCGGTAAGTGACAGCCAGGAGCAGTAACCCAGTCTCTCCTGACTCTCAGTGCAGTGCACTGTTCACTCTTGAATAGACCAGGAGAGAGTGCTGCAGACTTGACTATTCTTCCCTCATCAAGAGCCCACTCGATGCTGCATTGCACCTTACAGCCCCATGCAGCTTGAGATTTCTTCAGTTCTTGCATGCAAAGGCCTATGTAATATTCAAGGTTTTCATTTTGGAGCGTTCTCCCATTCTGGAGAACTGCTGGAATTGCTGGTAGTGACCTCAATGTATATCACTTACTGCTGTGAGCCATTGCCTTCATACCTTGGCATGGTGGGAGGGGTTAACATGTGAAACAGATCCTTGTTACTGAAGATCCCCTTGCAGTTCTTGTCAGAGAGAGCAGGTGACCCTTCCTCCCCTGGCCACATTCCAACATATTCCAGCTATGTGCTGGCTCCCTAAAATTCCCCCCTTTCAGTTTAATTTGAATTAAGGAGTTTACTTCACCGACCCTCTTAAAGTGTTAGGCGGCAATGGCTGTGCTCCTCCTCAGGGCAGCTATGTTTTAGAGATCCTTTCACACACGGCTTCTTAAGATCTAAATGAGATGGAAGGTGCTATAGAAATATAAGATTATCACCATCTTTTTGCTCTGGTTCCTCTACCAGGGAGATCTGGACCAGGACAAGATCCGAGAGCTTGTTATCTCCATCCGGCAGCAGGTCTACACCCAGAACGAGACGGAAGTCAGCAAGCGCTGGAACTTTGAGGAAGGGGTAAGAAGTCATGGACTCAGCTGTTGGAAAAGTTCCATAGTAGGGACTAGTGCTTAGCAGCATCCACTCTCTGAACTGGCATCTCGATCCCAATGTGCAGAAGCCTTAGATTCTGTTTGGTGAAGGGGAAGAATATGCATTGTTCTGGCAGGAGTTCACAGAGGCTCTTGTGGGTTCTTTTGTTTCACACAGGCCATCTCTTAGTATCAGGTTAGATATGCCTAGACTTCCCAAGGTAGAATCATTCCTCATCCTTCTGATGTAGCTAAGCTGAGTGTGGTTCTGCATGTGGGGGGGGTGCTTTCAATTGTGGGGCCTTAACCTGAGCTCCTGTCTTCAGGGACACAAGATTTCACAGTGCTCTTTGTAAGGGGGATATCTAGCCAAAATTTGCTCCCCTTGCTGCGCGGTAGTGGGAGTTTCCTCTCCTCTCACCCCCAAAGGTGGCTGATTTTGCTCCATGGGTAGCATTTTGCAAACTATATTGAGACGGATGAGGGATGTACCATTAATATGACCCTCCATCAGCTCCTCCCAGGGTAGAATGCTGCTCTGAATGTCTGCTCTAGAGTATAGTATTATTATTGTGGTAACATTTAAGGATCTTAGTCAGGGCTAACAGGGTTTTACAAGGCATTGTAAAACCAAATATAGTTCTGCCCCTAAGAGCTCACATTCTGGGTTAGCTCTCTCCCACCATCCTGTGATTGAACCTGCTTCTCTGCTGTGCCTCCTCCTATCTGTCTTGGGAGCCACTGATTATTCCCCCCTCTCTCCCATCCTAAACATTTTGCAGATCAAGAGGCCATACTTTCATGTCAAGCCACTGGAACGAGCACAGCTGAAGAACTGGCGTGACTACCTGGACTTTGAGATCACCAACGGCTCCCACGAGCGCACCATTGTGCTTTTTGAACGCTGCGTCATTGCCTGTGCCCTCTATGAGGAATTTTGGATCAAGGTGAGCGCCTTCCTTCTTTCCCTTCCTCCCTGAGGGTTGCCCCACACGTCTGAATCCTGCTGACTTCACGCTGAAGATGGGCGGCGCTGCTCCCCTTTCCCTCACATGCTCCTCCATCTTTGCTCCTAAAACAGTTAAGAGGATGCTCTAAAAAAATCTCCTCAATGGCTGTGTGTTGTCTTAGCCTTGGAAGTTGGATCTGTTAGTTTATCATATATTTCCTCATTCACAGAAGACAGGCAGGAAATAAGCCAAAGCCTCGTTGCAGTCCTAAATGGTCAACAATGCCATGACTAAGAGGGTGGATTGGCTTTGGATGGAGGTAGCAGGCCCTGGGGAGATTTGTGTCCATATTCTGCAGCTGATAAGAGCAAAATTTTTACTTGAATACCCCTGCTTCATTTTTTTAAAATGGCTGTAAGTAAAGGGGGGAGCATCTGCTGAGAGTCCTAGGGGACACTGGTCTACATGGCTTAACAAGCCCATCCCTTGTGACAGCAACTCAGATCTGGAACAGAAAGGCTGGGTGGAGTCTCTTGTGTTTGTTTCACTGGTTTAAAGTAAATTGGCTTCCCTCTCTAGATCTAGGCAGGGTCTAGTAATTCTGCTCCCATTTAGTACTGGGCAGAGTCCCCTAGCTCTTGGACTAAGCCAGCAGCATCTTGTAAGGGTGGGGGTGTAAGATGCCCCTTGGGAACCAGAGAGTTAATTCTGCACCAGGGCATGAGATCCCTCTCCCCAACCTGGCTGCTGCCCACATTGCTTGTGCAGTCAGCACGAGTTCAGGTGGCGCTCTCTTACGGATTTCCAAACGTTTCATTTATTTTTTTATTCTGCATGTATATTGTGGAGCAAAATTCTAACACCCTTCTTTTAAATTCCGTTGCTGCTTTTTATCTGCCCGTGTTTCCTACCTGTCTAAGAGGGTGCAGGAAATTCTGAAGAGAGGTGTGTTAAGCCCCTTAACGTGAGTGCACCATAACCTTCTCAATACAAGCTGATGTAGCAGACTTTCATACATTTACGCCACTGGAAGCGGGCAACCTTAACGCATCCTTGTCCCTTTTATGTCCCCTTCACCTCTTCTGATCTAGTACACGAAATACCTTGAGAACCACACTGTGGCTGGGGCCAGGAGTGTCTTCCAACGAGCTTGTGGCTACCACCTCCCCAGGAAGCCCAACATCCACCTCCTGTGGGCTGCATTTGAAGAGAAGCAAGGTCAGAGGAAACTTACCCTATCTGCACCCATCTGCTGGTCTGAGAAGCCCCTGATTAGGTGGAAGTTGACTTTACTAAGCAGTTCAATAGTGAGGGAGGTGATAGTTTCTCATTGACATCTCACTAAGCCACCCAACACCCTATCTTGAGTGTTCACAACCAGCCTGCTCAGTAACTCTTATTCAAAGATTGAGGCCAAATCTTAAGGGGCAGATGTGACTGGTTCAGTTCTGGGCTCTAAAGTTAGCTGTTCATGTGCTAGTCTCTCCCAGAATGCTTAGTGGGCAATAGAATCTAGGACTGCTGAGCTAAGATTTTCAAAATCAACTAGTGATTTTTGAGCAGCCAGCTTGAAATCTGATTATTTTTTAAGAGGTTGAGTGCCCAGCAATTTGAAAATCCAGGCTCCTTTAAAGTGTCTCAAGTTGACTAGTGATTTTAGGTGCTCATTTCTGTAAATCTTGGCTCTGGTTCCCTGTCCTATAAACTCACATGTAAGTTGGGACAGTCCATCTCAGAAAAGAGCCACAGAAGGGGTTGGAGAGCTGGAAAAATGCTTTTCCAGCAGAGAGAGAGAGAGAGACTTAAGGAGCTCAATCTCTTTAGCTTATCAGAAAGATCAAGAAGTGACTTGATAATGGTGTATATAAGGAGAAAACACTGGATACTTAAAGGGCTCTTTTAGCCTAATAGAGAGAGGCAGAACAAGACCCAACGGCTGGAAGATAAAGCCAGACACATTCCAATTAGAAATAAGGCATGTTTTTGACAGTGAGGGAGATTAACCATTGGAACAAACTCCCAAGGGAAGTGGTGAATTCTCCATCTTTTGAGGTCTTCATATGAAGACTGGATGTCTTCCTGGAAGATACTTCAGTTAATTACAAGTGTGTGCGCTCCGTACAGGGGGAGCTGGTTGACATTCTCCAGTCTGCATTATACAGGAGATCAGACTAGATGATCTAAAGGTCCCTTCTGGCCTTAATCTGTGAACTGCTGCTTAGTAAGGGACACACAGAAACCTAGGGGCTTCTTGTCCAGAAACCCTTTGCTTTAGCTTCGTCCATGTGTTTAAAATGTGTTCTTGTCAGATTTACATTGATTTCATTTGCAAATATTGGCTTGTACCATGTTTAAATTGCAAAGCCAAGACTATGATGTGTATCCGTGATGGTGCGCTATCCCCTTCAGTCTTTACAGGCTTAAAGCGGAGGTTAGATGATTTGGAAAATGCCGCTAAACCCTTTAAGCCCCCTAGTGTGGTAAGTTTTGCCTTTGAAACGAGCGAAACTCTCGTACACCATAGATTTAAAGCAAAATAAATATAGCCTCTAAATTCACTGAGCACCACCTGTGGTTGCCATGCTGCCTGCCTTCACTGCCACTATCACCTCTTTCTCTCTCCCCTCCTCCATCTGTGTAGGAGATCTGGAGGAGGCACGTCGCATCCTGAAGTCTTTTGAGGAGTCCATCCCTGGGCTGGCCATGGTGCGACTACGGAGGGTGAGCCTAGAGCGGCGACACGGCAACCTGGAGGCGGCTGAGGCTCTGCTTCAGGAAGCCATACGGGACAACGAGGGGATGCCCCTGGCCTCATTCTATGCCATTAAGCTGGCCCGTCAGGTGCTGAAAGTGCAGAAGAATCTAATAAAGGCTCGGAAGGTTCTCATGGAAGCACTAGAGAAAGATCCGGTGAGATTTCGGGAAGGGGAGTGTGACACTCCCAAGAAGAAAATGCATAGGGTGTCTTGGTGAGATAGTGTCTCCCTCAAGGAGGGAAAAGGGACTGTGGAAGACTGTTCTGCATAGTTGCTTATTTTTATTAGTATATTGCATCTATGCTCCAGCTAAGATTCAGGGTGGCCCTAGAAGGTAGCCCCTGGGAATCTTTGGCTTCAGTTTTGAACTCTGACAGGGCCAGAGACTCTAACAGCCTAAAAGATTGAAAATTTTTCTGTGACTGTTTTCTTTCCTTCATTCAACTTTGAAGTCCACAGGACTTCCTTGCATGTAGTATTTCCCAGGTGCCATAGGGCCATTAATCGTTCTTTGTATTGTAATGTTCCTTGATGACCCATCAGATTTTGATAGCCCTTCTGGATGGTTGGGGACAGATGACTATTCTGATGCTTGAGTTCACAATTTCAGAGCAAATATTTTCAAAATTATAAATTATAAAGCAAAACCCTTGTATATTATTCAGTCTATTTTAATTCAGCAGATGGTTTAACCCTTCAGTGCTTCTCTTTAAGTGGCTTCTAATCATACACCTATCTCAGGGAAACAATCCAGAGGCAGCACTTAAGGGTTGGAAATTAGTTTAATAGTTGAGTTCCTTCGGGAAAAGAGCAAAAGTAGCTAAGATTTCTATTTTTAAAACATAAGTCTGTGTGGGTTTTTTATTTGGCATACCAGGATTACAGTACTGGCTTGGATGGGAGTTCCAGTCACCAAGACCTAGAAGTGAGTGTCAAGGATAGGAATGGGTGACTATGTATGACAAGGGATGATGGATATCTTGCAAATGGTCAAGAACCTGGTGTTCTGGTGGGGAGAGGGTGTCAAAAGGCAACCAGGCTGCATATCACTTTGTAGCAAGACAGTGGGCTAAACTTGCATTTGGTGTAATAACTATGCATTCCCTCCCTTTTTTATATCCAAACCTTAAGGAAGAAAGTTGGTTTTAAGGAAGACCAAACAAAAAGGCTTGGGTAAAATCAATACATAAATGCAGATTCATGTGTGTGTGTGTGTGGTTTGAGAGCCTCCTTTTCTTTGGCTATGGAACATGAAGTAATGAGAGACTGCATTTTTTCTCTTTTTTTTAAAGGAAGCAGCATGCTTGAAACATGCATTTCCTTCAGTGAGCAGAGCCCTTTTCTTCATTCTATCAAGGGACGTTAAGATCAGTCAACCCAGAATTTGACATGCATTCCTAACATATCCTCTTTGGTTCCAAAATCCATGTAATGCAAATAGTCCTATCTCTGCCCCCGTGCACTCAAAATAAATTGTTTGTCTCCTTACCAAAAATAACTATGGTAGTATAAGCAACTCTGCAATAACAAGCCAGCGTGCACAAACAAATCTTTAAATCAGTGTTGGGTGTGTGGAAGAAGAGAAAGCTTGGTTTCATGCTTCTAGGGGTTGGCTAGAAGGTGGTGTTTTTTTTTTTTTTAAATACCATATGTTGACAATGTGCTGTTTCAAATGAAATTCTGTTTGTGTTGAAAAGTGGGAATAGTGTAGGGACATGTCCATATTTTGTTGCAATTTCAATAAAGCAACTATTTAGCAGAGGATGTGCTAAACTGTGCCACCCATTCCATGATATTTGCATCCTGTAGGGGTTTATTTACATACATAAGAGGAGGAAAATACATAAATGAGAGAGACAATGGGGAAATGTTCATGGCCTATGTTCATCACAATGGCTTCCTTTAACTTCTCTTTCATTGTTTTTGTGTGTTGCAGAGTTATGTTGGAGGTGAAGAGGAGTTGGATAATTATTTAATTTGTAAATATTGTGTAAATTTTTAATAGCTTAAATTGTATATATAAGAAAATAAAACTTGCTTTAAAGATGTTGTAGTGCTTTAAGAGTGGTGGAGGGGAAGTGTTAGGCAGCCTTGCCTACAGGTGGTGCCACCCGCTCTCTCCAGAGAAAATACACAACCTGCCTAATCCATCGTCTCCCTTAGGCAAGTGAAGATGATTTCATGCTGAAAGCAGGCACAAAAGTGGTAGGATGCCTGGTTTTCCTGCATGGGTCTGCCCTAGCTGCAGGGGAAGGGAGGGAGGAGACCAGCGCCAAGTTTTGTACCTTCCCTTCTCTTTAGTGTGCAAGTCTGTAAAAATGAGGGTAATGGTACCACCTAGCATGCGCCCCAGCCTAGCCTAAGGCTTAATGTTGCAAAGGCAAAGCATAACCCTGCTGGAGAGCGACAGGCCGATAACCTGCCTCCATTCCTCCCTTCAGCTCCAGCACGGGGAGGAGGGAGACTCTGGAGCCCCGTTTTCACTGCCTCCCCGTCACACTACAACGAGTCCATCGGCCACCGGCGTGTCCCCTCCAGCCCGCCTCTAGTCAGGCCTCCCGGGTCCCCTTTTCTGTCTTGGCGCTCGGGCCTCTCTTCCGGCCTACCCACGGCACGGACGCTCTAGCTGAGAGGAAGCCGCTTAGCGGGCGGCTCTGGCCCCTCCTGGCACCTCAAGGCCGCTGCTCAGCTGCCGACAGGTCTCCGCTGCCCCTCGCCCCGGGCCCCTAGGCGCCCGCCCCGGGCCCCTAGGCGCTCGCCTCGCTCAGCTCGCCTCGCCTCGCCCCGGGCCCCTAGGCGCGGCTGGGAATCAGCGCCTCCTCCGCCAGCTCTCTATGGTCTCAGTGGGAGCCCAGCCCAAAAGTATGGGTGCTGGGGCCGCTCTAGCCTGGCTGTCGCCTCCCGCCGCGTCTCGCTGGTTCGCTTTCCTGTACGGCGCCTATCCCCATCCGGGTCCTTGGGCGGGCGCATGCGCCCTGCTGGTTCAGTCAGGCGGTGGTGGCGCCGAAGCAGCGGGATAAGATGGCGGCTGAGGGGCCGGAGGTGCCCGGGAGTTCAACCTGCGGCGGAGCCGGGACCGAGGGGGCCCCCGGTGGGGGAAGCGAGGGTGGGGAGAGCGGCCTGGACATGGGCGGTGAGAGCGGGAAGGGAGGGCTGGTCGGAGTCCCCCGGCAGGCTGCTCCCCGGGCGGGAGGGGCAGTCCTAGTCCGTTCCCCTCCCCCACCCTTACCCCCACCCCCACCCCGACTGCTCCCGCTGGGGGACGGGGAGGAGCGGCCCCTCCTGGGATGGGGGAAGGAGCGGTTCCCTTAGAGGGTGACCCCAGATTATGGGAGGAGGCTGGGGAGAATTGGATGGGGAGCGAGATCCCCTTGTGAGGGAGGGAGTCCTGGAAGAGTCAGGGCCCCGAGGGTTAGTGGAGGGCTTTCTTGGGAGCCCTTGATGGGGGTGGGAGGAGGAAGGAAACCGGGAACAGAGAGTGCCCCCCGGGGTGGGGTGGGGGGGGCAGAGGATGGCAAGGAGTGTGTTTGGGAGGTGGATTCCCCCTGGGAGGTGGAGAGAGTCTCTCAGGGGCTAGGGGAGAGGGCCTCCTAGGGATTGAGGGATTCTTTAGGGGGCTTCTCTGGGATAGGACCTTGGTAGAGAGTCCTGGGAAGAGGGAACTGCTGGAGCTGAGGAAGGACACCCCTCTGCAGTGGGGCCCATGGTGTTGCAATCAGAGGGGGGATACTATAGCATGGTTCAGAGGAGAGGAAGAAGGGTGATTTGCTCCCAGGGCTGAGGAGGGGGCACCCCAAAAGGGACCCCCTTTATTGGGATGATCCCTGAAGTATGGTCTCTGGGGAGGTGGAGGGTTTGGTAGTTTGTCTCTGGACACTTCTGTCTTGCTCGTACAAGCTTGTCACCTGGATTAGTCTGAAGAGTTGACTTGCTGTGGGCCAAATTTGTCCGCAGACTGGTTACACAGCAGGAAAACTGGAGTTGGTTATGTTTCTGGGTCGCACAGAAATAGTGGACTTGTGTGGTTCTGTTAGAGGTCATGGGACTGATTAATGCACCTTCTGCTTTGCCTGGTACTATGAAATGGCAATGCCTAATGGTTAGAGAGTCCTGGGTTCTATTCCTGGCTCTTGGGGGGGATCTAGGGGAGGTCTCCTGGGAGCTAGGATCCCTGAATGCTCGTTTCATCTCTGGGATGGAGAGTGAATCCTAGTGGTGAGCACAGGAAATTGGAAGCCTGGTCTCTTGAGTTCTGCTTCCAGATCTCTCCCTAACTCCATTTGTGATGTAGAGCAGATTGCTTCACTTTTGTGTCTCTTTCCCTATCATCTGTCTCACTGCAGTGCAGCTCTGTGGAAAAGCAATGGATTTTGCCCTCTGGAGCGTTTTTTGCAGTATTCACACAAAAAATGTAATTCTTGACTGATGACTCAGACAGTGACATGCTCCAAATTTAAGGCAGAGGGGCCTAAGTTTTTCATGCAGATACTTTGCTTGTGAGTTGTTTTTCTCCTTGCCATGATCTGCCTGCAATTCTAAGTGGCAAAGACTCATTAGCTAGTTTTGCTGACAGAGATAGACTTTAACAAAGATATTTGGTGGGTTGCTTGTATGAAGATGACTCACTTTCTGAAATGCTGTAGTATGTTGGATACTTACTGGAGCAGGGGCATTTGACCTCTTTGGTGCTTTATTACAGAGTGAAAGCTTGCCTCTTAAAAGTGTAACCTATTTAGTTTCTGCCTTAGACACAGGTGTTAGGATAGGCTCAAAACTTTAAAATTAATGACTATTCAGAGAGCTTTGTGACCCACATTTGAGTTTAGTCCATTTCCCCAGAGGCCAGGGACCACATGGACCATGGAGACAGCTCCTCTGTGTCAGGGCTGAAGTATTTGATAGGATGGGGCAGCTTGCCCTGCTACAGCCCATGGTGACACCTGATCTGTTGAGAGATGGAGAATTTAGACTATGTCTTTGTTAGAAATTTCTGCTGGCCCAGTTCTATTGGTCAGGGGTTGTGAAGAGGTGCAATCCTCAAACGACTTGGCAGAATCCCTAGTGTAGATGCAACTATGCTGGCAAAACTGTGCTTTTACTTGTATAGTGTGTTTTGTTTGGGGGCTTAGAATAAGCTAGAGCAGTGACTGCAGCTTTGCTGACCTGAGCTGCATCTGCACTAGCTGGCATAGTGTACTGGGTAAATGCTCCTAGTGGCCTTCATCTCCAGGGTTGTCAAGTTAGCACCTTTCACTGGGACTAATTTTGCAACAAAATGTAGGAAAAACTACTGAAAACATTAGACTCCTAGGAATTATCAAACTGTATCAGAGCAGTGACCAGTCCAGTATTATGTTTCTGATACTGATCAGTACCAGCTGTTTCAGAGGAAGATGCAAGAAAGCTTATAGAAGACAATTAAGGAATATAACAAAGCAGTGTGGTTTGCATTTTCACCTTCCTATTCATAATCTTCCTCATCCATCCTCCCCTTGTGTATAACCCTCTAGTTCAGAGGTGCCCAGGCCAGCGCCCACGGGGGGGCAGAGAGGGAGTGCCACCTAGCCCGTTCTGCCATGGCTCTGCTTCTAGCTCCACCCCCAGTTGCATGGCCCCTGGCTCCCAGCCTTGGCTGTGCTCCTGGCTATGGTCCCAGCCCCGCCCCGAGTCTTGTGTCCCGGCTGTGGCTCCGCTCCTTCTGGCCTCAGACCCATTCCCCAGCTGCAGCCTTGGCCACAGATCCATCCCCAGCCTTGGGTCACAACCGCAGCCTGGCTGCAGCTCCATTCCTGCTCCTGACCATAGATGCACTCCCAGCTGTGGTCCCTGGCTCCCGGTCTGGCCACAACTCTGGCCCCAGTCTTGACTCCTGGTCCAGACCGCGGCCCCAGTTCCCAGCTGCAACTGGAGGGGGGAGGGCGCAAGATAAAAAGTTTAGAGACCACTGCTCTAAGTACAGTCCTAGGGTAGGAAGGTTGGACTGGTGGAACTCAAGAAACCTGAGTTCAATTCCCAGTGCAGTCACATTCGTTTGTGGCCTAGGGCAAGTCAATTAATAGACCCAGTTCCTGAGTTCCCCATCTGTAAAATGAAGATAATACTTCCTTACCTCACATTGGTATTGTGAAAGATAAAAAGCCCCCATTAATGACTGTGAGAGGCTTAGATACTACGGTGATGAGGACCATATAAGTACAAAGAGCTCCTATGTCTCCACTTCGTAATCTTACCTGCCCATCATTAGTCTAGGGCTATGTCTACACTGACAGCGGCAAAGTCGCTGCCGTCAGATCGACTTATCTGGATCGACTGAGCGGTCAGTGAAGACCCACTCAGTTGATCCAGAAGTCAACGCTGTTAATCCACCCCCT
>ML681488.1:4042-22079 GCA_007922225.1 Emydura subglobosa
GGGGGGGGGGGGCATGTTTTTGGTAGGCTAATGCCAATTTTTCTAAAACAGAACTGCTCATTAAACAGTGTTGGTTCAATGAAACACCTGACCCCAAAAGATAGATATTTGGTTAAAATTTTTCAAGATTGTCGAAGCATCATGTTTCAATCTTGTCACACCAGAAAGTTGTAAGGTTTTTGAGTCAAAACAGCTCTTGGTTTAGACATTTTAAAAAGGGGAGAAGGTCAATATTGACTGAAAAACTTTGAAATGATCAGAATGAAACATTTATTTCCCCCCAAGTGATTTTTTTGCAGTTTACACTGTTGAGATTTTGCTTTTTTCCATTCTGACAAATTTCAAAATGTCAAAAGTTCTCATGAGACGGGAAAACCTTTTCCCACCCAGCCCTCCTTTGAAAGGAGACCTGTTCACATGTAGTCTGATAGACAGGCACCTTGGCATCTACACATTACAGCCAAAGCCAAAGTGAATTTGCTCAGTGTAAAAAGACCTCGGGGCATTAACTGCAATGGTGCTTTGGTGAGTTTTGCCAGCTGGGGATATGACCGGCCTTATGTTAGCATGTTATGTTATGTACCTAAAATGTAAAGATGTGTCTATGTTAGAATTTAGCCAGGAAATGAAGGTAGGGGCATAGGGGTCTAATGCTTGAACTCCTGGGTTCTAGCCCTTCTTCTGAGGACGTTTGTTCCCATACTCTTATGGCTAGAGAAGCACAGCTTGGCATGCATGACTCTTGCATTGCATTTCTCTTTCATGTGGTAAGAGCAGGGAGGGGTGGGATGGGAGGGGTCAGGACTCCTGGGTTCTTTTTCCATCTCTGCCACAGACTCACTGTATGACCTTGGGCAAGTCACTTGGCATTCATTTCTCCATGAGGGTTATTTTCTGACTGCACAAAAGCCAGGCTGGCAAGGCTAAATCCATTCAGGCTTGGTTGGAGGTGGGGCTGCAGTCACAGGGGCCATAGAAAAGCCATTCTGACCGGTTGGGGGAGGGGCATGGGAGTAGCATTGTGGGGCAGGAGCTGTGTCTTTGTTCTGTATTTGTACAGCCCCTGGCACAATGGGGTCCTGGGCCGTGACTGTGGCTCTTATGTTCTAATGCAAAAAGGAAAAGGAAAAGGAAAAACAGAATTTCAGGATCCTATAAGAAGGGATCCCAGGGAAGAATCCAGCATGTTTGACATTCTTTAGGGGCATAGCAACGGCCAAAGTGCATCAGCCCATTGGTTCGTCCATGCCCTTCTCCCACCCCTTGGAACTGTCCACGCTCTTCAGCTCATACAAAGAAAATTACGTATGTCACCCCATGGTCTTATTTTTTGTAAACCCCCACCCCGTCCCCTGCTATGCCACACGAACACGTCTTGTCTCCCGTCAGCACGTCCTGTCTTTGGAGCACACTCTGTCTGTCTGTCTAGTGCCACACTCAGCACAATGGGGCCGTGAACCTTGACAGGGATCCTGGACAGGCCCTTCAGTGCTACAAAAGACCATGCTCAATATTTCACAAGGGAGGCTGGATCTGTGGTGAGGGCGCTGGAGTGAGACTCCAGACAGCCCGTCTCAGTTCCCAGCTCCGCCGTAGACTCCCTGCATCATTTGATGTGTGTGTGCCTTAGTTTCCCATCTGTAAAATGGGGATAATGATGCCTCCCTTGGTGATTTAGAGCATCAGCTCCTTAGGCAAGGACTGACCCTGCACAGAACTTGCCACCATGGAGCCAGAGCTCTGGGCAATGTTAGAGATCCACATGGCGTTAAATAGGACAGATCCCTGAGTGCTGTGAATCTGCTCTACCTGCACTGGAGTCCATGGACCAGATTCCCCAACTGGAGTGAACCAGCCGTAGCTCCACTTGAGTCAGTGGTTCAGATCGCCAAGTGATGTCAAAGTGGCCATTGCTATATGTAGTGAGATTTCTATACATTTCTGGCCCAGTAGAATTACTTTCCTTGGTGCCCAGCTGATTGTCTGTTGTTGTAAGCAGGTTTTCAGTTGCAGAAGCTCCCTTTCCCATCTAGAGGGCGATGTTTACCCCTGTGCAGGTCCCTTGAAAACCCAATTTTCCATCAAAGAAAAGCTTCAAAGGAAAATGTACAACTAGTCCTTGACGACAATGATGTGGGGGTTTTATACAACTCACAATGTTCATGATTCATATAAATGTCTGATCCTTTTCTGAAATCTACTAAGCTGTTGATCTCAATTGTGGTGATCAGTTTTTCAGGCTAAGTGTGCAAATATAATACATATTTTAGGACTTAAGTGGTATATAACCATTAAACTCACCCTCTGCAAAAACAAATGAACATAATATCACACTTCCGCTTTAGGCTGGGAATTTCCAACAGGCCTAAAGGGAGCTAGGTGTCTAATTCCCATGGACTTTTAACTTCCTTGGGCCCTTTGGAAACCCCAGCCTCGAAGACCAACTTTTTTTTCCTTTCAGGTTTTTATTGTTTTGTTCAATTTCACTTTGTATTTGCCAGTCTCATAAATGGGTCCAGTCCTCTCCGCACACTGGTTTCCAGCTTTATTTTTAATTTGTACACCAAGAAGAAACAACTTAGAGACAAGTTCCAATAAAACAGCTGAGGGCGGGAAACAGGAAAAAAATCCTCAGTTTCGTCCCAGGTTTTGGTTTCAGACACATTGAATGTTGCTCAAAATTCAAGTGCAATGGATGCAGAAGACACAATACATACGTAGCACAAGCCCAAAACACAGTGCATGTGATGAGTGTAAAGCTCTTACATCCACTAAACCTTCTATTAGCTTTTTTTTTTTTTCCTTTTTCATTTATCTTTCTAGCTCTCTCTGAGTAGAGGGTAAAATGTACAAAACCACCCAAGTGACTTAGGAAAGTAAGTCTCATTTCCAAAAGCCATTAAGGAGCCCAGTTCTCACGGACATTCAGTGGGACATAGGCTCCCAATGGCCAGATTTTCAAAGGTGCAGAGAGGCACAAAGAGGGATTTTCAAATGGATCCTGGTGTTTAGGCCCAGATTTTTGTTACAGTTCAGGGCAACCGCACCTGCATTTTCCCTTAATGGTCCAGCAAGGGCCAATGCTCCCAGCTCCCAGCTCCCTAGCCTTTGCCTTTCTTGGGTGGAAACCCACCTCCCTGTCCTTGCTGACTGGGGTCTTTCCAGACTGAACAGTTCCCTTCACTGTGTTTTTCCCTCAAAAGATTCTCTGCCTAAGCAGCCCAGCTTCGCTTCTCCTATCAGAAGTGGTGCCCTGTGTAATTACCTCAGGTACAACTTACCACACAGTTCTGTCTAAGCAAGCCTGATTTATTCTTAAGGTAAAACCCCACAGAGAAAACCTATTAAAAACAATAAAAGAACCTACATGTAGGCTAATAAGCTTAGCAGAGATCATCCCAGCTCCAATATGGGCTCAGTTAGGTGATGAGTCCCTGAAACCCGACCACGGGGCCTCTTATCTTCACAATACCACACACACAGCTGCATTTTTAATACAATGGACCTCAACGGTATTAAAACACATGCAGTAAGGTTTATTCAGAATATTGCAGGAAATGGCTGTCTGTCCTCCCTTTCATAAATCTGGCCCCAGACATCTAACTCTGGTTGATTTCAATGGGGGCGAAGTGCCTACGTGCTTCTGAAAATCCTGCTAGGTGTCTAAATATCCTCAGCCTAACGTCTAGATTTACAAAAGGGTTTATGTGCCTAGTGGAATTTACTAAGGCTTTTCAATAGGTCAGGTGCTCAACCCCCTTTGAAAGTAAATGGGAGGCTGGTGACTGACTCACTCAAGGTGCTCATGAAAACCCTCTGTGATGGGGTGGCCTCCGTGCTCCCCTGGGCCGAGCGCTTCTTCACTATGGTAGGAAACAAAATGGCCACCCGGCACTCCCACCAGTCTCAAGATGGCGGCCGTCTCTCTTCAGGCCAGTCTTCCCGCAGGTCTTCGCAGGCCGAGTAGTGCCCTTGGGACCTTGGATTCTAGGGTTTGGGGGTAGGGGGTGTCCGAGCCCGCCCTCTCCTTTGGACACCAGCCCAGAGGCCCTGGCTGACAGCAGTGGCTGGCTGCTGCTCTAAGGAAATGCACAAGTCTTTTCTCTGGGCTGCTTCCCTACCCGGGACCCCGTCAGGGCTAAGTGGCCACCCCACCGGGGAAGCCCCCCTGTTTTCCTCTGGCTTCTGCCACTCACTGTTCTCCTTCTCCAAAGCTCCTTCTCCTTCTCCAAAGTTCCTTCTCCAAACTCCAAGAGCACACTGCCTGGCTCGCAGCGAGCTCATATCTGCTCCCAGGCAGAGCTCAATGGGTCTCAACTGGCTCTGGCCTCAGCTGACCCTAATTGATCCCAGCTGGCTCTGGCCTCAACTGACCCTGATTAGCCTGGAGGGAGCCTTGGGCAGCTGCTAGGGGAACAGGGCTTTGATCATTCTTGGGCTAACGTAGCGCCCTTCTACCACCCTCCGTTAGCCCCTGTCACACCTCTTAGGTGATTAAATGCCTTTGAAATCTGGTCCTCAGAAGCCTCAATCCCCTGGCCTTTCAGTGAGATTTAGGCCTGGTCTACACTTACCTTAAAATTCCGCGGCAGTCAATGGGAGTTACGCAAGCTCCGCAGAATAGATTGTGTAACTCCTGTCGATTTCTCAACTTCCATTGTGCGTGACGTCTTCACTCTGCCGTGCCACAAGTCGACTTCCACATTGATTGAGCGGGTCCTCACTGACCGCTCAATCGATCCGGATAGATCAATCTGATAGTGGCGAATTTGCCGCCATCAGTGAAGACGTACCCTTAGACTCCTAAAAGCTTCCATCACTTCTGATGGGGTTGGGGTTGGTCCTGCTTTGAGCAGGGGGCTGGGCTAGATGACCTCTTGGGGTACCTTCCAACCATATTCTTCTATGATTCTATGAAAATAGGATTTAGATTCCTAAATCACTTAGGTGGTTATGAATTTTTTTACAACAAATCCTTTGATCTTCAGGACATGGTGAAAACCCAGATGTTCTCCCAGGATCGTTAGGCAGCTCTCTAGCACAGGTTCCTGCTGACATGTGATTCGTGTCAGATGATGAATAGAATTATTTTATTCCCTTTCTTGAGTTTGCAGAAGATGTTGCCTTGGCTTCTGTAGATTTGTGCAATAAGGCAAAGCAAAGTCAGCTACCAGCTTTGGATCTCCAATTCCTATTAATTTTAATGTAGACCCAGTGTGCCTATCTCTTAGGCACCTTTGAACATGTCAGCCTTAAAGCATGTCCAAGACAGCTAGATGCTTTTAGGAGCACTTTTATGATTTGTAGAGCTCCAGATAGATAGGTGAGGCTGTATGGAGAAGGAGAGAGACAGACTCTCACACCAGCCACTGAAGAGCCATGCGGAGAAATTTGTAGACATATTTCAATGCTCACCCACATGCTACTTCTGCAGATGCAGCACAGCAACGTGCAGTCGTCTGACCCCCTCTCAGTTTCCTCAGAGCCCGTTTCACCTCCTTGTTCCTCAGCGTGTACATGACCGGGTTCACCATGGGCGTGGCCACGTCGGCATAGATTTGCATAGCGGTCACCAGCACTTTGCTCAGCTGCGGCTGCGTGTAGATCAGGATGCAGGGCCCAAAAAACAGCGTCACCACCGTCAGATGTGAGGCGCAAGTGGAGGCTGCTTTGCGTCGCCCTTCAGCTGAGTTCATCTTCAGGATGGAGTAGACGATGCGGACGTAGGATACAAGGATGAGGAAGAAGCAGGTCAAGACCAATACCCCAGTGTTGGTAAAGGTCACGGTCTCGATGATGTTCGTGTCTGCGCAGGCCAGCTTGGCCACGGGGAAGATGTCACAGAAGTAATAGTCTATCACATTGGGACCGCAGTAGGGCAGGGTGAAGGTCAGGCTGGTGAGAATGGTGGCGTGGAAGGAGCCGGTGACCCAGGTGCCGGCAGCCAGGATGGCACACACCCTCCAGTTCATGATGATCAGCTAGCGCAGTGGGTGGCAGATGGCCATGTACCTGTCAAAGGCCATGACGGTGCAGAGCAGGCACTCGGTGCTGCCTAGGAACTGGTAGAAGAAGACCTGGGACATGCAGCCGCCCAGCGATATAGTTCTACTCTTGGTCCAGAGACTGACCAGCAATTTAGGGGTGCTGATGGAGGCGAATCTAAGGTCCACCACAGAGAGATTGCAGAGGAAGAAGTACATGGGGGTGTGCAGGCAGGAGTCAGCGAGGATGGCTGAAAAAATGAGCAGGTTGCCCAGGAGGGTGCAGAGGTAGAAAGCTAAGAAGCTGATGAAAAGGATGGTCTCATGGCCTTTGGTGTTGGGTATCCCTAACAGAATGAATTCAAATACCACAGTGCAGTTCTCCATTTCCATGCGAGACAGGGTCATTCCTGGAAGCACAGAGATAATGCAGCCAGATTAGCCAAGTCAATAAATTATGGTTTGTTTATTCCTTAGCACACTACAACTTAATCTACAAGGGTAAACCTTTCTAACCATCATAATTTAGGTGATAGTGAGTGGAGAATCAGGACTCTAATATTTCATTGATTCTATTTGATGCTACTCAATTTAATTGTCCTTTCTTATTTTCTATTCAATCATCTTCTATCTATTCAGTTCTTATAGATCATACTAGGAAAAAGTACATGGGGGTGTGCAGGTGGGAGTCAGCGAGGATGGCTGATAAGATGAGCAGGTTGCCCAGGAGGGTTCAGAGTAGAAAGCTAAGGCTATGACGAAGAGGATGGTCTAAAGGCCGTCAGTGTTGGAGATTCCTAAGAGGAGGAAATGAGTCACCATTGTGTGGTTGACCAACCTCACAATGGACTCATTCCTGGGGTAGGGGAGAGAAATAACGCCAATGCGTGAGTGAAACAAAAAAACATAACATCCTTTCTATACCTTCTATGCTCACCCTTCCTTCCACTGCCGCCGCTTTACTGCATGTCACCCCATTACTCCCTTTCATTCGTAGTAGTTTATATTTACATCATTTTCATGCCTGTTGGGATCAGGTCCTCACTGTGCAGTGCAGAACTCAGAAAGAGAAAATGTCTGCCTTCAAGATCTTACAATCCAAAGATGAACAGACAAAGGGGATGTTCTACTCCATTCTACTCTATTCCAGTTTCTTTTCTTCTCTCCTCTCCTATTCTAATTTCTTCATCTCTATTCTCTGCAGGCTGTTACCCATCTTTATCACCACAGCATCTTAGATTCTTCCAGTGGTGGATTAGGGGATGTGACCAACGTTTGTCATATGTGGTTTGTTCTTTCTCTCTTCCTCTCTGCAGAGGGATTATTGTGTGTGCAGTAGAGTAATTTGTTTTGGCAGGGATTCATTTTTATCAATGTCGGTGCTGCTCTGTGTTTGTGTTAAAGGAGAGGGTGTGGATGCAACATATGAACAAATAAATCTGGTGAAGAATTGTCCCAGCTTTGTTAATGATATGAATTGTTGTGGGGTTTAGAGAAAAAGGGAAAAGGAAAAAAGAGGAATAGCGACAACTTGTCATCTGCTCAGCCATAATCAGCAGGCTGAGTTCTACAAATATCACTAATTATCATTATATAATTCTGTAAAAATTTAAGGTGAGGTTAGAAGGACAATAATGAAGTGTCTATTTGCATTTTGTCAGGGAGTTTTTCCCATGCATGAGAGGTGCTGTTGGAAGGGAGAAGGGGCCGTGTTGGGTTTATCACATGCTGGCTACACTACAGAGGTTACAGCAGTGTCCCTGTAGCACTGCTAGTACAGACAGGCTAAGCCGATGGGACAGAGCTCTACTGTCATGTTAAATACTCCAGCCCCTGCGAGCAGCAGTGGCTATGTCAGTGGGAGAAGCTCTCCCGTCCACACAGAGTTCTCCACACCAGCGCTTAGGTTGGTGTAACTTACACTGGCTTATTCAACCCCCTTAATAACGTAACTTATACCAACTTTAGCTATAATGTGTACATAGCTACACAGAGATTAATGGAGAGAGGGAGATAAATGATACACATCCACAAGAGAGAGACAGGCAGACAGGTACTGCAGAGAGACGCACGGACAGATGGATGGATGGATTTTTCTCTAAAGAAAATATTTGGGTGACATCGTGCTCGAGTGAGGTGGAGACTGACAGATTTCAAGACAGGAAGAGACTGAGGGACAGAGAAAATCTTTACCAGACCAGATGTCTTACACTGGCTGCATTGGGAGAGGACAATCCAGCTGAATCCAATTTATCCTTTTCCCCCTGGCCGTGACCCCTGTGTAGAAGTGTCCAGATTTTTATCCAAAACAGCACATCACACAGCAGAGGTGCCCGGTCTGTGCTTTTGTTATCCAGCCTGCAGACCTAATCGTCTCCGAAGCTAGTCAGGGATGTCCACAGCCTATGGCCACAGGCTGCTGCAGAGCCCCAGAGCTTTTTCACAGCTTCCCACAGCCTTTAGGCTGTCCATGGTCTTTAAATCACCCAACGTCCCTTTGGGACCCGGTCTCTCAATCCCCTCCAGGCTCCTGGTCTGAGTCCTCAGCAGAGTCACCAATTAACTAAGATTTTGTGTCATTTTAGAGGACACTCAAAGACCCCCAGGACCAGCAGCTCAGTGGCATAAATAAGTGTAGCAGTATTAACCTGAATGGGCCGTATCCTCAGCTCCAACAGGCTGCAGATTCTCCTCTCACTTGGCATGATCTCAATCCTGAGTAACTCCATTGGTTTCAATGGGGCTGATTCCCCTCTGTCACTCACCCTGCTGGTGTAAATCAGGACTAAGTCCATTGGACTCAAAGGAGCTATGTAGATTTACATCAGCTGAGAATCTAACCCATAAATGATGAGGGGACATGGGATGTTAATTATCTAGTCTCTCCTGCCGTGTAACACAAGCCAGCGAATTCCACCCAGGAGTGTGAAATAGAAGTGAACTGGGCCTGGTGTTCAGCTAGTGGTCTCTGTCGCCAACAGAGCTTTCTCCTTGGTTTGTATTAGCATTTGTACCCTTGACTCTTCTGTCTCTTTGTGCACATGGATGTAGTCATGCAGTTGTGTGGTTATCTGTGAGGGTGAAAGTCAGCGCTGTGCAGATGGACAACGTATGTCCCGTGCACCACTTGGGATCACTTTTTGCAATGCAGTACAGACTGGCAGTATTGTGGTCCCTAGCAACTCCAGGAAGATCATGGCCTCAATGTCCAGGGTGCTGCTCAGACACAGCGTGAGACAGTCCCTGCCTTTAAGAGTTCACAGACATAGGAAGGGTTACCATCCCATTTTACAGGGGGAACTGAGGCACAGAGCATTTGAGGGTGAGATTTTCAATGGAACCAGGCTCCCAAAACTCATTCTAGTGCAGTGGGCTTTGGGCTCCTAACGCTTATTGGCTTTCTTGAAAATCTCAGACTGATTAAATTGTCTGAGGTCACAAAAGGAGTGTGTGGAAGGGCCGGGAATCTGACCCAGCGGTCTAGGATTCCAGTCTGAGCATTACCCCCAACACCATCCCTTCTCCTTCCACTGGGATGAACATCACTCCGCGTCTTTCTGGGTCTCGGGCATGTTCTCTTACCCAGCCCTTTGCACAACCAGTGTTCGTGGGGAAAGGAACTTTAGAGAATTAAGGTTGATTTAACTTAACAAAGCTGCTCCTTCACTAGCCAGGTAAGGCTCGTCTTGCACCTCTACTGTGCCTCGATGCTAAAGGCTTAGCAGTAGTTAGCTACATCGCTGGCATACCCTGTAACCTAAACCAGTCCATAGACCCCACACACAGAGGGTGTGACAGAGCCAGGGAAGCAGGACTGTGTTAGGGGTTTGTCAGAACTGAGCTCATGGATCCGTTTGCTGCTGCCATAGCAGAGCAATGTCAGTAAGGCCCTTTGCAATTCTTTTCATCGCTGTCATTTCTTGCTGTTCCTCTGGTGGGCATCTTATTTGGGAGCCGGAATGAAGAGGCAGAAGGCAGAAGTTATAATTAGTCTCTATAGACAGATTATCCCAGCTCAGTCATAATATACCATGACCTGCAATGGCCTTTGGGGTTAATTAAAATGCAGGTGTTCTAATGAATGCCCAAGGGGGGCCCTTATCACTGTGCTGGGTAGCAGCTCCAGCGTTACTCTTGGCTGGCACCAGCTGAGTCCCATGTGTCATTGCCACAAACAGCAGGGCCGGAGCTGCATTTTACTCTTTTTATTTGTATTCTCACTGCTATTATCAGAGGCGGCTGGGACCTGCTGATGGTGGGCAGAGGGCATGGTTCAAAGACACACACACGCTCTGCTCACAGCTGCCCCTCCCTACAGCTCCCACAGCAAAGTGTTCACTTCTCCATCTCCCCCAGGTCGCAGCTTTCAGCCTGCTCCAGGAGCTGCTGGACAGGGAGGGGGCCTGGCCATCAAACACTGGCAGAAATCTTCACGCACGTGACAACTCCTGCACCCACCCTGGGTCGCCTCTGATTCTTATCATTGGTATTTTGGTGGGACCTACAGACTAGAACTCAGATGTGGGCCCCTTTCTTCTGGGTGTAGCGCGGACACATTGTAAGAGACTGTCACTGTCTGAAATGGATACACATTTAATGGATGAGAGACACAAAGGATTTAATGATTCCTGTTTAACAGATGGGGAAACTGAGGCACAAAGCAATTCAGTGAGTTACTCAAGGTCAAATAGGGAATCTTCCACAGAACCTGTACTTCAACCCAGATCTCCAGTGTCCCACTCCTTTGTCCTAGCCACAAGATAATGCTTTGCAAATCATTCCCATGGGCTCTTTAAATATAGGTGTGTTGAGCTGATACAGTTCTCAGTTACTAAACGCTATAGCCACCTGCTCTCCCTCCTCCTTCCTCTGCAGCCATCCAGTGCCCAGGGCCTGCAGGTCAATGGAGCTTTCCCATTGTCCATCAGAAGTTACAGCCATTTTTAGAGTCCATGTCCACAGCTGTGCACCTCTCTTCCATTCCAAGTTCTCTTTGCTCAGTCGCCCTCTTCTGGGTTTGTGGCTCTTTGGAAATTGGTTTCCTGGACAACGGCAAAGAAACAACAGAGAAAATTCAGGCTGACCCCGGCCGTGCAAAGGGGAGCTGCAGTGCGGGGAATGGTGCAAGCAACTCAGGAGGGGGCGCTCCTCCCTCAGTCAGGGCTGTTTTCAATGCCGGGATGCTGTGACAATGTGGACTGTCCTGCAGGGAAAAGGACAAGCAGCATGGCTCACATTATCTGCCTCGGGTTCCCTTCCTTTTTTTGTTTTTATTTTTTTTATTTAAAGGTAAACTTCACTTCATAAGAGTTGATGACAATTCACAAAAATATTATTATTTTTCTTTTGTAGAAGGCCATTAGAGGGTAATGGGCACTGCACCCACACCCGTGAGAGACAGACCCTGCCCCAAAGAGCTTACAGGAGAAATGGGTAGCAGAAAAGAATGATTTGTACCTCAATGCCTCAGCTCGGGAACTGAGCCCTAAGGAGATTAAGTCACTTGTCTAACTTCCTGCCAAGCTCTAATACTAACCCTGGCATAAATATATTCACTTCCTGCCTCACCCAAAGCCTGGGTCATTTTATTGATTTCATGCTTAACCTGACCTTTAGCATAACCTAACTGCTCTCAGCCCAACCTCAGTAAGAGCATAATTCCTTTGACCTTTTCCCTACTCCTAGGAAAACACCCATGTCCTCCTCATTAGCCCTGGAAAACTCCATTGACTTCCATGCTAAACCTAATCTTAAACCTGGAATAACCCCACCTACCTCCTCACCAGTCTGGATCTCTTGGTAAGGGCGGATCAAGCAAACAATGTGTATTTTAATACGGCGAAATGTAAGCATGTACATATGGGAGCAAAGAATCTAGGCCATGCTTATGGGATGGGGGACTGTATCCTGGGAAGCAATGACTCTGAAAAAGATTGGGCAGTCGTGGTGGAAAATCAGCTGAACCTAAGCTCGCAGTGAGACGCTGTGGCCAAAAGAACTAATGTAATCCTAGTGCATAGAGGAGGAATCTCGAGTACGAGCAGAAAGGTTCTTTTACCTCTAGATTAAGCACTGGCGCAACTCCTGATGGAATACTCTATCCAGTTCTGGGGTTCACAGTTCAAGAAGTGTGCTGCTAAATTGGAGAGGATTCAGAGAAGAACCAAGGATTAAAAAATGTGTGCTATAGCGATAGACTTAAAGAGTTCGAGTTATTTACCTTAACAAAAAGCAGGTCAAGGGGTAACTTGATTACTGCCTGTAAGTATCTACATAGGGAACAAATACTTAATAATGGGCTCTTCAGCCTACCATAGAATGGTCTAACATGATCCAATAGCTGGAAGTTGAAGGTAGACAAATTCAGACTGGATATACCGCATACATTTTCAATAAAGAGAGTCATTTGATCCTTGGTAAATTGTTCCAGTGCCTTAATGGACAATTTTAATATCAAGACTGATTTTTTTCTAAAATACATGTTCTAGGGGACACTGTTGGAAGACCGGATACTGGGCTAGATGGACCATTGGTCTGACCCAGATGATCACAGTGGTCCCTTTTGGCCCTATAATCTATTAATCTAACTCTAACCTTGGAGTAACTCCACTGGCCTCCTTCCTAATTCTAACCTAACCCTGGCATAAATCCGTTGACTTCCTGAACACCTCTATTGGAAGACATTCCATTTCAGCTAGCAATTTTTGAAGGACTGGGATTAGACCCCTTTCATTTTCCTGAATGCTGCCTTGACTTCCTTATTCCTCAGATGACCGGATTCAGCATCGGGGTGACCACGTTACAAAAGATCTGAGTGGGGGTAGCCAGCACATTGCTCAGGGACGGGTGGGTGTAGAGGAGGGCACAGGGCCCAAAGAAGAAGCATACCACTGTCAGTTGTGATGCACAAGTGGAAACCGCTTTCCAATGGTGCTCAGCACTGCACATTCTCACCACGGAGGCAGCAATCTTGATGTAGGACATGAGGATGAGGAGGAAGCAGGTCATGGGCATCATGCCAATATTGGTGAAGCTCACAGTCTTGATGACGTACATGTCCGCGCAGGCCAGCTTCACCACGGGGAGGATGTCACAGAAGAAACAGTCCACCATATTGGGCCCGCAGTAGGCCAATGTGAAGGTCAGGCTGGTGAGAATGGTGGCCTGAAAGGAGCTGGTGACCCAGGTGCCAGCAGCCAGGATGGCGCATACCCTCCAGTTCATGATGATCAGGTAGCGCAGCAGGTGACAGATGGCCACATACCTGTCAAAGGCCATGACAGTGTAGATCAGGAATTCCGTGCTGCCTAGGAAGTGGTAGAAGAAGACCTGGGACATGCAGCCACACAGTGAGATGGTTCTACTCTTGGTCCAGAGATCGACCAGCAATTTAGGGGTGCTGATGGAGGCGAATCCAAGATCCACCATGGAGAGATTGCAGAGGAAGAAGTACATGGGGGTGTGCAGGCGGGAGTCAGTGAGGATGGCTGATAAAATGAGCAGGTTGCCCAGGAGAGTGCAGAGGTAGAAAGCTAAGAAGCTGATGAAAAGGATGGTCTCATGGTCTTTAGTGTTGGGGATCCCTAAGAGAATGAATTCTGACACCACAGTGCGATTCTCCATTTCCATGCGAGATGGGGTCATTCCTGGAGGTATAGAGAGAATGCAGCCAGATTAGCAATCTCAATAAATCATAATTTCTTTATTCCTTTGTACCCCACATGTTTTTCTCTCAAAGTGTAAACCTTTCTAACCCACATAAGTTTGGTGGAAGTGAGTGGAGAATCAGGACTCATATTTGGTCAATTCTACTCAATTCTATTTTCCTTTCTTCTTTTCTATTCAACTATCTTCTATTCTATTCAGTTCTTATAGCTCATCCATCATCGCAGTATCAGAGAGCCAAAGAAAAATTAATAAAAGGAAAGCAAATTATCATGAATTGGAACATGAATTTAGCTGACTTCTAAGTACCTTCCCAGAGAGAGTGCAAGACTGAAAGAAACCTCCAAAATACTTCAGTATGATAATGCAAAATTCTCCTCTTTGTGTGGAGAGAGAGAGAGAGAGAGAATTTCATAGAGTTTAAGGCCCGAAGGGTCTATTAGATAATTTAGTCTGACCTCCTGTACATCACAGGCCATTAAATATACCCCACACTGAGGACAACAATTTCACTTAAAACAAAACACTGCTTCAGCTGTCCGAAGACTAAACAGTTGCGGCTCAGGCACAGAACAAGAGAGGCCCAGGCATCACCAATGCCTGACACAGTGAGATATACTTGGCTGATCCCAGCAGGTGACACAACCCCCCATGCTGCAGAAGAAGGTGGAAAAAAACCCCAAGGTCCCTGCAAATCTAACCTGGTAGAAAATTTCTTACTGACTCCCAAATCTGGTGATCAGTTTGACTGGGAGCATGTGAGCAAGTACCAACCAGTCAAGCATCTAAGACTGAGAATGTTCTGTACCAGCTCAGAGCTCCAGTCTACCCGAGCTGCTACATAGATTTGGAGAAAGAGAGAGAGAGCAGGAGATAGAAATGGAGAGAGAGAGAGTCAGAGACAGAGCAAAGGGGAGGAAATATACCAGAAGACTACTCCAGAACCTTGCACTTGTTGACTTAGCCAAGAGTCACACAGTCACTGTACAGTGGAAGTCTTTAGCTCTTTCTCCCCAGTTTGCTCCACCCAGTTTGCAGACATTGAAGCAGATCCTACATACCCAAAGAGGCTGAGATCTGTTCATTATTCTGACTTGGAGGAAATGCTCCCTCTTAATGCACACAAGATCTGCATAGCATTGACACAGCCACCACAGTGACTCCAGAATCATCCATGATCTCCAGCTGCAGGAACATTTATGTTGCTCTCCGGCCTGGCCTTTAGGAGTTTAGCTCTTGGGCAGCTCCCCTTTCCCAGTCTGAGACCTGAAAGAAGGGAGCAATTAACCATCAATTTGCATCAGCTGTTTTCCAATTAGTAGATGGGGATAATGGTCCACCTGCATTAAAGGAAGGTATGAGGTGTTGTGGAAAAGATCACACAGCTTCTCTTTTTGGGTCAAATCGAGCAGAGCTTTATTCTGATAGACACATACAGAGAGCTATGGCCATAGGGGAGCCTGGACAGCACAGGGTTTCTGTGCTGCTGTCAGGAGTCTCAGTACAGGTTTGAATGCTGATGGCTTATATAGGATAGCTCATCACATACTGATCGCATAGTGGAGTTTTCCATTGCAAAACAAGTCTAACGACTACTTCCTTCTCTCTTACACAAGTCTAAAGGCTACCCCCTTATCTGTTACAAGAATGGGCAGGAGCGATTACAAGAGCAGATAGTTTCGAAAACAGCTTAAAGCGCAATCAACAGTTTTCAGTGGGTTCTTCCATCCATAGTTATGCTAACTTACATTTCCATCACTCATTTCAGTGTAAGGCCTACCAGGCCTTGCTTTTGTGCTTCCACATTCCCCCCTTTGGTGCTTTGTAGCACCACATCTATAGACTCAATTGCATTAATCCATTCACCTCCTCGTCTTCTTCTTCCTTCTTTCATAGTACTTCTGCGTACATCAGTTGGACCATCTATTTTATTTCTGTGGTCTTTATACTTTTTTGGGTTTGAGTTACTATACATTGACAACAACAGTTGAATAACATGAACAGTACATATATTCCTATTATTATTCCAAGGAACACTAGTAACCCTTGAACAATTTTGGAGCCTAGATTTCCTAACAAATCTCCAAACCAGCTCCAAAGACTCCTGTTTTCAGTCTGGTGTAACTTGGCAGTGGCATCTTGTATCTTTGTTAAGACATTATAAATTCCGTCTTCATTATCAGGGATATAGGTACAACATTCTTTTCCGATTAAGGCACATGCCCCTCCCTTTGCTGCCAACACCATGTCTAGACCCATTCTGTTTTGTAAGACCATTTGCCTTATTTCTGAATCTTCAGTGGTGACAAATTTAAAATCTTCAGTGGTTCCATTTGCTACCTCCTCTAATACTAATGCCACTCGTCTAAGTTCTCATATGGTTTGTCCTACACCATAGCTAGGGAAGGTTATGGCAAAGAATCTATCAGTCTCAGTTATTGCTCTTTTAGACCGGTGAGAGTTTGGTGATTTAACAAGGTCTCCTTGAACATGCCTTATGGCCGGATTTAAATATGCCTTATAATATCTACCAGCCCATCCCCATGGCCAATATTTATAAGCCCAAGTGCCACATACCCAATACTGTCCTAGCATAGGATTTTGAGTATAACAAGCACTTGGGGTTGTACTCCCTATGGTCATCTCACATTGATGGTCTGGTACCTCTCCTAAGGTTTTAGCTGTAGGATGCATTCCGACTATAGCTCCACACACTTAACACAGAGGAACCGAGGTGTTAGGGTTTACTACTCTAATAAATTCAGTTATATTTCATTTTACGGAATTCCAGGTTGCATTCCAATTGTGAGAGCTTTGATCAAATGCCTCGTTTGGTGTCTCTAGGGGAACTGGTACAGGGATCATAGGAATTCCTACTTGAGCATGAATGGGAAGATGGGCTCAAATCCAACAATTTGAAACGTTAACATCTTTGGTATATTGAATTACTGTAGATAGGAAAGTATTTCCTTTAACAAAGGCTGTGAGACTCAGGGTCCATATAAGAAAGTGTTGCATTTTGTACCGCTTATACTGTAGCAGTGAGATATTGGAGACCATAGACACCCTGACTTTCGCCTCCTGGTGAGTTCACCAACGCGTCCCACTATTATGGTGTTGTACAATCTTCCAACTCGCCCTTGCCTGCTACAAATGTGGGCCCAAAATTTTAAAACTTTGGTTTCCACACTACAATAAGCATTAACACAATCAATACCATTAAGCAAAAAGCAATTTGTCCTTGTCTCGCCTCTAAGTCCCAATAGTTGTCAAGAATAGTCCATGGATTTGTAGAGTTTTCAGGGGAAGAATTGTTGTAGATCATTGGATAGGGGTTAAGTTCTGCTTCTCAAATTATGTGGGTGAGGTTGTATCACGTCTTTTTCCCTTTGATGTGGCAAATCCTCTTCCTGTGCAGGGGAGAGGTTATGAGCACTTACACCCTGCTCCTCTGACTTTATTTCTTCAGGTCCAGAGGTCCTTTTACAGTGTGAGGCATATATCCAGGATTGGTGGCCTTGGCACTTTACAGCATTGTTAGTGGTGAGGAGTACCTGGAATGGACCCTTCCAACGTGGTTCCAAGGCTGACTTTCTCTGGTGGACTTTCACGTAGACCCAATCTCCAAGTTGGAGGGAGTGGCAGGGTTCTGTTGCAGGCTTTGGGAGGACTTCTTGAACCTGTGAATGGATAGACTTGATACACTGTATTAACATTTTACAATAGTCCAGTATCACATTATCTGTTAACTGTAAGTCAAATTCTTGTGGGTTTGGCGGAGGGGTGTGTGGCAGTTTCAGAGGTCTGGCCATAAGGATCTCATACGGAGATAGTCCATGCTTCCGGTTGTCAGTGTTTCTAATATACATGAGAGCTATGGATAGGGCATCTGGCCACTTCAGGCTAGTTTCTGCACATATTTTAGCTAATCTAGTTTTCAAATCAGAATTTTTTCTTTCTACAGCTCCACTAGACTGGGGGTGATATGCACAGTGCAGGTGTTGTTGAATTCCTAAGGCTTTACATAAGCTCTGAATGACCTGTCCTGTGAAGTGAGTTCCTCTATCACTGTCCAAAATGAGGGGCAACCCGAACCTAGGTATGAATTCTCTCAACAGCTTCTTGGCGACGGTTACTGCATCCGCTCGCTTACAAGGATATGCTTCTACCGATCCTGAAAACATATCAACTATGACTTACACATATTCAAAATTACAACATTTAGGCATTTGGATTAAATCCATTTGTAAGTTCACAAAAGGTCCCCACGGAGGAGGGTGTGCTGAGGGTTTGGTCTTTTCTTTTTGGCCTATGTTATGGGACAGATAGATAGGTTTGAATGGGTTGACCATAATCGTGGAGGCACCTATGCTAACAGTTCCTGTTGC
>VOCO01041237.1:0-14720 GCA_007922225.1 Emydura subglobosa
CAAGCACACAAACTAGCTGTGTTCCTTCCAGGTGATAAAGTGTATGTCTGCCTCCTCCAAAACAATAAGTCACAAGGCCACGGTAAACGTGTGTGCTCAATATATCTAGGGCCTCCTGTAAAATGTCAGCCCTGTATGTGCCTCTGGTTTTTCATTACTTGTGTCATGCTACCAGGTATAAAAAAATCATAGAATGAGAGAACAATAATCCACACTGACTGTAACAAAGTGAATCCTCATTTCCCCAGGGTGTGCACAACAGCACAAATAGCTGTTTTGTGTGTTTGTAGATTAACACAATCTAAAGATAAAAGTGGCATTTCTATTTTTAAAATCTTGGCCTTCATGATGTCCTGTGACAAGGAGTTCCACAGGTAAATTGTGTGGAAAGGGGTTGCATTAAATCCTTGTGGGTGCCCCAACACCGTACACTGGGATGTGGAGACGGTTCCTAGCCTCGCTGGTGGGAACATTTCCAGACGGGCTACCCGCTGCCAGTCCACCCCACCTATTAACACCAGCCTCTGTAAAGTGCCCAGTTCAGCTGTGAGCGCTCCCTTCACAGCAAGACACCATTCCCCGGGAAAGCTTCCGCCGAAGGAGATGCAAGAATCAGCAGGAGGAAAACGGTGGTTTCATGGGAAGGGAGGCAGGAGAAGCAAACCCAGGTCTCTTGGACTGCGCAGAGGGATTTTCCCACTGATTCCCAGGGAAACGCTCCTCATGATCAGAGAGTTTTCAGCTCTAGTGCAGAGGGGCAGACAGGGGGCGGAGAGTCATCTTTGGAAGAGAGTGCAGCAATGAGGGCTGTTTATACCTCAGATTCAGAAGGGGCGAGGGACACAGCAGTCCCGGGTGACTCCAAATCCTGCACAAACACCCTGAGACACTATCCCGAATTCCCACTCGAAGGCTTCAAGTCCTCAGAGGAGTGAGGTTGTGGAACAGCCGTCCAAGGGGAGCAGTGGGGGCAAAAACCTAACTGGCTTCACGACTGGTTTGATAAGTTAATGGAGGGGATGGGATGATGAAATTTCCTCCAGGGGCATGGAGCTGATCTGCGATTGCTAGCCACAAATTACTCCAACCGCTGGTGATGGGACACTAAATGGGGAGGGACTGGAGTTACTACAGAGAAATCTTTCCCAGATTTCTGGTTTAGGGGTGCAGGGTCTTGCCTACATGCTCAGGGTCTAACGCATCGCAAGATTTGGGGTCAGAAAGGAATTTCCCCCGGGGTCAGATTGGCAGATACTCGGGTTTTGTTTTCTTTTGCCTTCCTCTGCAGCATGGGGCCTGGGTCAGCTGCAGGTTTAAACTAGGATAAATTGTGCATTCTCTGTATTTTGAAGTCTTCAAACCTTGAATTGAAAACTTCAGTAACTCTGTCAAAGCTTAGGGGTCTATTTCTGGAGTGGGTGCGTGTGGCCTGCAGTATTCAGGAAGTCGGACTAGATGATCCAGATGATCCCTTCTCATCTTTACATCTATGAGTCTATGTAGAGCTGGTCCGTGGCGAATACTCCTGACAGACCTGATAAGTGATAATCACCACACATTTCAAACTTTGCTACTATTAATAATAGTAAGGTTTCATCCTTAGATCTCAAAGGTCTTTACAAGGGGAGGGAAGTCATACTCTCTCTCTTATTACAGATGGGGAAACTGAGGCAGGAGCTAGGGGAGGTTTAGCTGAGGTTAGCCTGCTCTGAGCAGGGGTTGGACTAGATGACCTCAGGAGGTCCTTTCCAACTCTAGGATTCTATAAAGGAGAGGACTAGTCTAGTATCATGCAGCAGGCCATGTGCAGAGCCAAAAAAGAAACCCAGGTCTTCTAAATCCCTAGGTCAGAGCGCTATCCTCTTGGCCACACTCCCTTCGATACCTAATGGCACCATTAGCATCATCAGAGGTTTCCTCTATTATTTTACAGGTCAGAGTAGATGATTCTAAGAGGCCTGTCTGGCCATAGTGATAATATTAATATTAACAAAATGATTGGGTACCTAACATTGAATTATCTTGTTTATAGGTCATCTCATGGATAGATCTGGTTTAAGGAGTTACTTCCTGACTAAGGGATTGCCTCTAACTATGTGTCTGTACAGCACCTAGCACCAAGGGGCTATCTACTTGCTCTGGGTTACCAGATGATTCTGCAATAACCATCTGTACATGGCCCATTGGCACATGACGGCTCGACAGGCTCCTCATATGTGAGCACTACAGAAAGAGCTAATTTACCAGCGCTTTGCATGGCACGGCCCGGGTTGCAAATGGTTCTTTTGTTTCCTCTTAAATACAGACGGATTCCGTTCTTTATTGCAGCCGTCCCTCCGAAAGCCAAACCCGGTTCCTTCCCGCTGGGACTTGGCACCTGTGTCCTGCTGATTTCCTCGAGGGAAGATGAAAACGCTGCTTCTCTCTCTCCTTCTCTTGGCTATTGCAGCATGTAAGTACCTCGGACGGAGGAGTCTCTCCTCTCTGCACATCCCGCCGCTGGTGATCTCTGTGCCTGAGATTTCTCCTTGCTCTTTGCAGGTGTCCGCTCCCAGGTGAAACTGCTGCAGACCGGGACAGGCCAGGTGAAGCCCTCACAGACCCTGAGACTCACCTGCTCCGTGTCTGGATTCTCTCTCACTACTTACGGGTATTGGGTGAGCTGGATCCGACAGCCCCCGGGGAAAGGCCTGGAGTGGTTGTGCCTTGTGTACTGGAATGATGACAAAAGCTACGCGGAGTCCCTGAAAAACCGGTTGACCATCTCCATGGACACCTCTAAAAGCGAGGTGTATTTGGAAATGAGAGGCATGGAAGCTGGAGACAGCGGCAACTATTACTGCGCCGGAGGAGTCACAGTGACAGAGAGCAAAGCGGGACTCATACAAAAAGGGGAAGAGGAACCTGACTGGAGCAGTGAGCACAGATTAACTCAGACTGATGAGATTTCCCAGCTAACAGCACTGTCAACGGAAAGGAAATGCGAAGAGGACTACACGTTAACAACAAAGGAGATCCTGACTATCCCAGCGGTGATGTAGGATAGGTGGGAATCCTCTGTCCACCCCCCTGCTGCAGTCCCTTTACTTTTAAGGGAATTTAAACTTGGCGGTGCCTCCACCTGGCTGGCCCCTGGACACGCTCAATAGCGGACCTTGGGAGCTTCCAGGACTAAACCTATTCTGATAATAATAATAATAATAATAATAATCATCAGAGACAGGTCTAACAACAATTGCACTTGTGCAAACTAAACATCCAATATATAGAGTTAACACAACTTTACTTAACACATTAAAGAAATATGGCACTACAGACAAATTAAACATCACTATTACCACAGGGCAGCTGAATACATCAATTAATAAAAATAGCATGAAAACAAATGAAACTGGTCTAAACTGGCATTTACACTGCCACTGGTTACCCCACCTGCGGAGTGTGAACTCCCCAAGAGTTCAGAGCCCTGACCCCTGGCTGGCGTGGGCACGCTTACAGATCTCAGGAAGCAGACAGCACGCTGTGGGGTCAGTGCACCAGGTCAGCCCAGGGATCAAGCTGGAGATTTGGAGCTAGCCCAACCAAACGTCTGCAGTCCTGGCCCTGCCTGAAGGGACTCTCTCTCTGCCTCTTCTCAGGCCCAGTGAAAGTCTCTCTGCTGTGTCCCTTCCTTTACACGCCCTGCCCCAAACAATGGGGTGGGGAGCACTCACACTACCTTCACTGCAGGCCCACCGCAGGCAGCTCCAGGCTCAGTCCCTGCCCTGGCCCGGGTGATGCCACCAACCTCCGAAGCTCCCTGCTCCATCAAACTCCAGCAGACGCTCAGCAGCAGCTTTGGGACTCCGGCAGCAGGCAGTAGCCGGCAGCAGGCAGCCAGCAGCTTCCAGCCTGGGCTGCACTCCACCCCAGCACCAAAATGGAGTCCCCCATGTGCTATTCCCAGTCTCTCTGGAAGAGGAAGAGTCTCTCTCCTTTTCCCCAAGGCACCATGGGAGTTGTAGTCTCCCAGGATCTTCCCAACTGTAAACTCCCAATCAAGTTCCAAGGCCCCTGAAGTACAGGGGGCCTACATGTAGATAAACACAAACTACACGTTGTGTTTAGTCACAGGGGGGCGGTATTGCTACACAACTGAAGCAGCAGCAGATGCAATCAGGGCTATTTGAAGCTGAGAGAGAACCAACCAATGTTCTCCAAGCGGAGGTTTGGGAACCAGACCCCTGAAATTACTGCTCTAATGTTTTTGGCGGCTCTTCGCTATTTTGTAATTTCTCCCCTCTCAAAAGCCTTCACCATTAACCCCTGCAAATTTATGTAGAGGAAGTTAAAAAAGAAAACAATTTACATGTGAAAAATTATCCATGCTGTATATTTTCTGCAGATGTATTAAGAGAGAGACACCACACGTTGAAAACGTAGCTGTTATAGTAGTAATATATAAATGTAGTGCTTTGCACCAGTAGGTCTCAAAGCACTTCACCAAAAGAGATAAGTATTAACAACCCTCTTTATACAGAAGGGGAAACTGAGTCTCAGAGAAATGACTTACCAGAGTTCACCCAGCAGGCCAGTGGCAGAAGCAGGAACAGAACTCAGCTCTCTAGACTCACAGCCCAGGGCTCTAGTTTCTAGACTACAATCCCTCCAATGAATAGCATCATCATCATGAGAAAACTGAGGGAACCTGGGGGCGATTCCAGAAAACTGGAGAAGGGGTAACATAGCAGCTATCGTCCAAAGGGCGAACAAAGAGAACCTGGGGAAATATGGACCAGTCAGCCCAACGTCAATACCTTGGAAGATACTGGAACCAATAATTCAACCATCAGTTTGTCAGCACATAGAGGATCAGAACGTTACAAGGAGCAAACAGCATGGATTTCTGAAGAACAGACCATGCCAAACCAACCTAATTTCCTTCTTTGACAATGTTCCTGGCCTTGCAGAATGGGTGGAAGCAGAAGATATGATATGTCTTGAATTTAGTATTTCTGTGCCCGGGAGTCACAGGGACACAGAGACAAGGCGGGACCGGCACAAAAAGGGGAAGCAGATTCTGCACCGCGCTGGGAGACCGGTTCCACTCTCTGGTCTGCACCCACAATTAGCTGGGGTCTGAATCTACCCCGCACTAGGCCTGCTGTGGTCTAACCTAGAGCGGGATCGATTCACACCCCAGCTAGCTGGGGCCTAGTTGTCCATGTAGAAAAACCAGCTGTTGGGTCCCCCCCCAGCATCCATATACATCGAAAGGAAAAACACAGGGGAGGTTGGTGGAGTTGCATGGCGAGGATTGTACAGGGACATCTTCTTCTGTTGGGTTCCCCAACACCGTATGGGGGCTTTAGAGACAGTTCCTATCCCCACTGGTGGGAACATTTCCAGACGGGCTACCCACTGCCAGTCCTCCCTACTTATTAAAACCAGCCTCTGTAAAGTCCCCAGTTCAGCTGTGAGTGCTCCCTTGACAGCAAGACAACATTCCCTAGGAAAGCTTCCACAGAAGGAGAAGCAAGAATCAGCAGGAGGACAATGGTGGTTTTGTGGGAAGGGAGGCAGGAGAAGCAAACCCAGGTCTCTTGACTGGACAGCGGGATTTTCCCACTGATTCCGAGGTAAACGCTCTTCACGATCAGAGTTAATCGGAGTTAACTGGGACCAAACACACAACTCTTATTTCCCAAGATCCTTTGGGTGTGATCCCTTTCTCCTCCTCTCCTCCCTCCCCATGCCTTGGGAATAGGCAGAAGCTGGGGGAAAGATATACATGTAGCACCTGGCTCTGATCTGGGTGATACAACTGCACAGTGACATTATAGAGCAATGAACTGACCGCGGGCAGGAATTTACAGAAAATCTGAACGTGGTTTGGACATCTATTTCCCTCAAACCCTTTTGAAAATCTCAGCTGAGTTCTGGTATACTTTATTAATGAACTGAGTTAAATTGTAAAATTATAGTTCTTGCTCTACATTTACGTCAGCCTTATGAAGAAGAATGAACTGAGAGAAAGTAAGAAAATCCGATGAGTTTCTATGTGAAAGGTAAAATTTCCACATATGCCCATATTTCATGTTGGCTGAGCTCATCCATTATTACAGAGAGATACACGTCAGAGACAGTAAATCCACTCATATTTCTTGTCCTGCATTGCGGAAAGGGTTGTGAAGAAAGGAGAAGGGGTAGGACTTTGATGAAGCCTCCAGCATTCGCTGGTCCCTCTGCCTCCAAATGAATTTCACCCTGGCAGGTGCTAGTTCTCAGCTCCTTTTCATGTCTGACACAGGGGGCGGAGAAATCTTCATGCAAATTCACCTCTCTGGCTTTCTTGCGTTAAATAGCAATCCCTCTGTTATTAACTACCGGAGCGGAATTAATTGTCAGTGAAGACGACTTCTGTCCTACGTCCTGGGGGAAAGATGAAACAGCTGTTTCTAATTTTGCTTCCTCTTCTTTCCCTGACAACTTGTGAGTATCCAGTGGGTGTGAGAGGCTGCAGGGAAACTGAGTAATTTATTATGAGGAGGATTATTTCTTCAGGGGTGCTGGAAAGGAATTAACTCCTTATAGAGTGGCCTTTTCGTGAATATACTCTGTATCGCCTTTGTAGGTGTCCTCTCTGAAGTGACGATGGTTCAGTCTGGGCCTGGAGTCATGAAGCCCTCAGAATCTCTCAAGTTGACTTGCACCATCTCTGGTTTCTCCGTTGCGGCTAAAGATTACGCTTGCCATTGGATCCGACAGGCTCCTGGCAAAGGCCTGGAATGGGTGGGCTACATCAATGTGTATTACTCCGCCACCGGCTCCATCCCCTCCCTTCAGAGCCGCATCTCCATTACCACCGACAATGCCAAAAACGAGCTATATCTGGAGCTCCGCGCCCTGACAGCCGCAGACACCGCCGTGTATTACTGTGCCAGACAGTGACACAGCAACAGAGAGCAAAGCGGGGACTGTACAAAAAAAGGGAAGCAGCTTCTCAATGGCGCAGTTGATATTCACATGCATAGCCAAGCCGCCCTCCAAAAAAACCCACCACTTTATACATTAAAAACATAATTGGAAGAAAGAAAATGTAAGCAATCTCGACCACTCAGCACTTCCTTGCAAAGATCATTTCCCTCGCCCATCACTTTGACCATGTCACCCTGCTCTTTGCTTCCCTGCATTAGATCCCTCTTGTCTATGGCATCTTCAGGAAAAGCATCTTTCTAAAGCTTCTCCCAGCAGTGGCGACATCTGAGTAGCAATAAACGCCACTGAGGGACAGTCTGGGAAATTAAATGAATGTTTTGGGTTTAAAATAAGAATAAAATAAAATAAATAACATATAAAATAAAAAAGAATAAAATAAAAACCAATAATAAAATGAATTTTTGGATGAATCACAGAGTCATAGAAGATTAGGGATGGGAGGGACCTCAGAAGGTCATGGAATCATAGAGTTGGAAGGGACCGCAGGAGATATCTACTCCAACCCCCTGCTCAAAGCAGGGCCAACTCCAACTAATTCATCCCTGACTGTCACTGCATATTCATCACAGTTTAAAGGCAGATTCCCAGGACCAGACAGAGTACGCGTGTAGACGGGTTGGATAACGAGAACCTTGAACTTATAGAACCACAACAAAAGCCGGAGCAGGGAAGAGGATTCAAAAGCAGCCTGATCAGTGCTTCAAGCTCAGGAGATCTGTTGATGAATATTTGCCTTTTCTCTGTGCTTAGAGAGTGCCCCGTGCTCCAGCATGGGGGAGCAGAAGCGTTCAAAAGAACCAAGCTTATGTTATTGGTTTATGCACCGCCATTCCCACATCCGCCATATGGCGGCAGCGTTGAATCAACAATAAACCAGAGTCCGGCAGAAATGGGGATAGATTAACGTGTTGCATGGATAGGGGGTCTCTGGAGAAAAGTTTGGGAACTTGATTACATCCCTTTAACTGCTCCAGTTCTCCTTATCTCCTGGTTTACAGGGTTTCCAATATGCTGGAGCTTGGAAAGACTTTTGTGCTTATTTTATATTATATTTATATTGCTTGACTCCAGAAAAATTCTGGCCCTCTTAAAAGATACTGGTATTCTCATGAACTAGAGATGAGATTTTCAAAAGCGCCTGCGGGAGTTAGGTGCCCATATGCTACTAAAATTCAGTGGGAACCGGATATATAATTTTCTTGCGTTTCTTTGAAAATCCCAGTCTAGAAGCTTCTCTCTTCATACCTATTATTAAAACAATTTCTGTCAGTGTAGGAAAGTAAATAAAATGAAAAGAAATGCTGTTAATAGTGATTAGGTTTTTATTTTTAAAGTAATATCCTTCCGTGTTGATGTTACTGAAAATTATTTAAAACAAGGAATGTGTGTGTGTGTGTGTGATGGGGTGCTCCTGTGTGTTGGTTGGGGAACAGTGAAGGCAAGAGACAGAGATCCTATTTACCTGATTTCACAAATTTTAGATGCTACTGCTGTACTTTTTGTTTTGACTTCAACCCGGCCATTGGTGGACTGGGGTTTGGTCACTCAACGGCCAGATTTTGAAAAGAGCACATGGGAGGCGAGGTTTCCAAGTGGTGCCTCCCCAAATTATTCAGTGAATGTCTTTGGGATTCATGCTCATGATCAAGAATTGACACCAGTTTACAGTTAAATTATAACTTCCTCAGTTCATATCAGTTCCCGGGTGCACTAAAGTGAATAGCAGTAGTTCTTGGCAGGTAAGAGGATGCTGGATCAGACAACAGGTCATCTACCATGTCCACCTGGCACCGTTTTTCATCTGTAAAGAAAGATTTCCAGTAAACTACTTTCCCTCTTATATGCCCTCCCTGTGCGTTGAAACGTCATGCAAATTTCTGGTCGGGGCTTCCTTCTCAAATAGAAACCACTGATTCTGCAAAGCTCAGCTGGAGATTTCAAGTTGCTTCCTTTGAAACCCAGCTGGAGATTTGCCGCAGAGAAAGTGTCCTCTTTGCTAGAGACGATGGCGTCTTTATGCATTTTCCTTCTCCTCCTCAGGGGACCTTCATGTAAGTGATTATGGAAAATAGGTTAAAAACCTGAATGTTTCCACTTTGGTTTTAGAGTGTCCTGAAATTCTCGTTATTTTCCATTTTCCTAGATGTCCTCTCAGAGATTCAGCTGGTGGAGTCCAGCCCAGGAGTGGTGAAGCCCAGAGAGACCCTCAAACTAACCTGTGCTGTGTCTGGTTACTCCATTTTCAGCAGTTACTGGTGGAACTGGATCCGGCAGCCCCCTGGCAAAGGGCTGGAATGGATGGCAACTATACATAGAGATGGGAGAACATACTCTGCCCAGTCTCTTAAAAGCCGATTAACCATATCTGTAGACGTGTCCAAAAATGAATTTTACCTTCAGCTGGGCTCCCTGACCGCTGCAGATACCGCCATGTATTACTGTGCCAGAGAGCAAAGCAGGGACCCATACAAAAAAGGGAAGCTGATTTAATGCAAGGAACTGCCACTATGAAAACCAGTTCATATGAACGGGCAGGGGGGCACCTGCGGAACAAATTCATCATCTTCCTACAGAAGAAAGGAGAGGGAGTATTCCCCAATGATGAACGAGAGCCACCACGTGCAGCGGTCTGACGCACATTCACTTCACGCTTTCCATTAATTAACCTCGACTTTCCTGAGCATTATCATGTAAACAAGACCCCAGGCTCTTCTGAAAAAAATCTCACCTTACTTGTGAGTGACTTGGATGTTTTGTAAAATTCCACCCTGAACAGACAATAAAAACCAGACTGAGATGCACACAACACAAGGTACAAGCTGGGATTTTTAAAGCCTATGGGAGTTAGGTGCCCAGCTGCCCTTGAAATTAGTTCCCTTAGGCTCCATTAACAACCCCCCTCCAATTATTTTTTTTAATCTCCTTATTCTGCTCCCAATGGAAAAGCCCTTTGAAAGGGCCCAGCATCAAGTCTCTGAAATACCAAACCAGTGCTCAGTACACAGCAGGAAATCAGGACCAACTCCATTCAAGTCCAGGTGATACCGTTCCACTGTCACAACAGTGGTGTAAAGCAAGAGAAGAGTAAGCAAAATATAAGGCGGGCTGATCATTTTTCCTCATGCATTTTTCTCCTGTGTTTTTGATGTACACAGGTAAAGTTTAGGCCTGAGATTTTCTAAGCCACTTAAAGAATTTGAACCACTCACTTGTTTTCCCGAAGTACCTCAGCGTTCAGAGCAACCAGCTCGAGGCATCTTCGAGCATTTCAGCTTCTTTTTTTATCCTTGTCAGGGGAAGGATGTTTTGGTGCTGAGGTTGAAACATTGGAGAACAGGGCTCCGTTTAACAGGAGGAGGGCCAGGACACCTTCCTTCCATTCTGCGTTACGCTGAACATTTTCAAAGGCTTGTAGGTACCCAGACGGATTTTTCAAAACCCTCTAAGGTGCCAACACCTAACTCCCATTGGTTTCAAAAGAAGTTGCTAGGTGCTTTTTCAAATACCACTAGGTGCCCATCTGCATCTTTAGTTGCCTAAATACATGTGAACATCTAGTCCTTGATCTCTTTGGGAGATATTTTTAAAGGTATTTAAGCACCTAAAGACGAATGTAGGAGCCTAGGTATTTTTTGAAAATCTTCCTAGTTTCCTACCTTCATCTTCAGGTAACTAAATACCTTAAAATCTGGTCCTTCGTGCCGAGTTTCACCTGTCTGTATGAGGATAACATCACTTCTCTACCTCACAGGGATGTTGCAAGATGAAATGCATTAAAGATTCTAATGAGCTCAGATACTACAGTAATGGGGGGGGGGTGATAAGTTCCCTAGATAAAAGGCCCATTCTCATTCACCCCAATAAACCAGAATTCACCCTCAATTTTTACTTCTTTCTGCTGCGGAACACTGGGCAACGTCAACTTCTGCGTAGAGCGCGAGGAAAAGTCCTGTGCATCCTTTAACCTCCCAAAATAGGGGCAAAGGAATAAATTATCTGCTGATTTCAGTGGACACAACTCCAGTGACTTTGCCTCCAGGTGCTTTGTGCTGTCCCTTTGCTCAGGAGTCAGTTTCACCCAGTGTACACCAAGAAGGAGCGGAGATTCTGGAAGAATTGACTCGCCAGTTCCTCCTGCTCATCCGCATTGGGCGTGTTATACTCTGTCTGTGAAACCTGCATGCAAATCGCCTCCCCCAGGTTTCCTCTTTAAAGAGATCCAGCATCTCAGAACTGGAGGAATTAAGTTGGTTATTTGCGGCAGAGAAACTTTTCTGCAAAGAAAAATATGCAACTGTTATTGTTCTGCATTTTCATCTTAACCTTCCACACCTGTGAGTATTTGGGGGTTGACTGTGGGAAATAATGACTTGGGCTAGGTTTTAGGGAATTCGGTGTGCAGTTCCCACTCACCCTCAGTGGGTCTTTGGGTGTATGTCTTTGAGAAAGGGGTTGGACTAGATGACCTCCTGACGCCACTTCCAACCAATGTTCTATGATTCTATAGTCCTATGAAAAAACCAGCCTTGGTTGCTGGTTTATTACCACATTCATTAATGCATTTTCCCTCCCTTCACAGGCCCCATCTCAGGGTTTAAGATGACCCAGTCTGGTTTGGGAAAGGTGATGATCTCAGGGTCCCTCAGTCTGACTTGTGCTGTCTCAGACTCTGCCCTCTCTACTGGTGGAGACTGGTGGCACTGGATCCGGAAGCCCCCAGGACAGGGGCTGGAGTGGCTGGCATTGATAGACAAATATGGGAACACCATCTATCTCCCTGACATTCAAAATCGAGTCACCATCACCGTGAACCCTTCCAAGGATGAGTTCTACCTGCGAATGGTCAGCTTGAGTCCACAAGACACAGCAGATTACTACTGTGCTAGGAGCACCTACCAGCAGTATAAACCACCGTGATACACACTAGCACAAAAACACGCCTCAGCCTTAGTCCCCATAGGCCATTTTTTCCCCAGAATTACATACCTAGCACTCAGCCATATGGGTGTTTTTGAAAATGTCTTCCTACGTCTTACGTAAATTTAAGGGGATTTGAGTTCCTAAATCCTTAAGTCACTATTGAAAATGGGCCGTAGGTTCCTAGGCCATTTAGTGCGTCTAAAATGTTTACTCTATGTCTTTTTTGAAAACGGGATTTAGGCTTCTAACTTATTAGATGCTTTGGAGAATTTTACCTTACATTTATTGATTTATGGGCAACCTCTTAAAAGACACCCATTTCAATCCACAGATTCCCCATTGACTTCAAGATCCATTGCTTTCAGTGGCTAGATTTCTGCTCCAAACCCAGGTGCTACAGAATGTGCTCTTTGGTCCAACAAGAAAAGAAAAACAAAAAACAAAAAAGAAAAAAATGAAAAAGAAACGAAAACTAAACGAAAATGTGTATTTAAATATATAAATAATTCTCTCCGGGTGTAAATGGACACAACCCCAGTAACTCCTACTCTAGTAAATTTCTCCCTAGTTGAGTCACAGATCGTATATGTATTTGTGTAAATTAATTGAAATTAATGCAAGAACAGAAGCGATCATAGCTGAAAGGGAAAGAAACACGGGTGTTTCTTGTTCGGATCCAAGACAGTAAACGTTGGCTATTTATATGACTTTCATCTGTGTATCAACTAGAGAAAAAAAATCCAGTCTCATTCTCTGCTTCTCTCTCGCGCGCACACTCTGTCAAGGTTCCCTCCATCTCCAACCGTGCATCTTGCAGAATTAACCCAATTTACAGGAGAATTGCACCTATTTCTGTGCCCCCGCCCAGTGCACATTGCTTGAGGCCTGTGTACTTTTAGATTACCCCATTACCTTAAAGCATGAAGATATCTAAATGGCCTTAATAGTGCCTGAATTTCCAGGGGGACCTAGGGGATTTAGGTGCCAGTTTTCCATAAGCATCCCAGCTAAAGTAATTGGAATCTTCAGTGTCTGAAAAACTGAAGGGACGTTCTCAAGGTCACAGATAAAGTCAGCGTGTCAGCCAGGAGACGAAGGAAAGCTTCACAACTCCCTTTTCCCGACAATAACCACTCGCCTCTGACTGCTCACTTCCAACCCTTGTTGTTTTAACCACGAGACACCCATCTCCTCCCAAAGCTGGGATACAAGCAGGGAGTCCTGGCTCTCACAGCCCCGCTTCTGTAAGCCACTGCACCCAGTTCCCCTCCCAGAACCGGGAAAGAAACCAGGACTCCCGACTCCCAGTCCCCACCACCCCCTTACCTAACTTTTTGGTCCCACTCTCCTCCCAGAGCTGGGAATAGAAAGCTAGGCTCCTGACTCCAACCCCGCCTGCTCTAACCCAGCCGACAACACCCCCTTTCCAAAGCAGAAAATAGAACCCAGGAATCCACCCTCCCCAGCACTCCCGCTCTGATCACTGACCAGTCTGACTTCCTTTTACATTCATTTCCTGAGCTCCACAGATGCTCACCCTATAGAACAGAAGAGGGCAGAGATATGTAGCGTCAAATAACCACTTGGCTACTTTTATATCTGTCAGCAAAGGATGGACCCTGCATGCAAATCAGCCATCTGGGTTTCCTGTTTAAATAGATCTCCCCTCCCTCCCGAGGTTTTGTCCATCCAAATCTTGACCTGGCAGCTTCATTCTTGATGAATCTTCCTATAAAAGAACTCTGAAAGCTTTGAGCCTCTCCCTTTATCTACTGATCCTGTTGCCCTGTGAGTTTTCCTGGGACGTAGTGATTTGTCTAACACCATTGTCATGGTGTGCATGACGACTTCCTTCTTCCTTCTGCGTGGTCACTTGGGCTCTGAATTCTCCCACCCCTTTTCTTTCCAGGTGTCCTTCCTCAGGGGCAATGGACACACTCATGGTTGCAACAAAAAGAGCAGGTTGTGAAACCCACGGGATCACTTTGGCTGGCCTGGGCAGTGTCTGGTGCCTCCGTCACCGATTCTTATGACTGGGGGTGGGTCCGTCCGACTCGACAGAGCCCCCTGGAATGGATGAAACACATAAGTGGAGGTGACGCTCCACACCCTTCCCCATCATTGTGTAACCGATTACCCGTATCTAGGGACACTTCGAAAAATGAGTATTATCTCGTCTTGAATGCACTGACCACTGAAGAAATGGCCACTTATTATTCTGCTGCAAATACATTTTTTTATTAAAGATAATGTCATACAATGATCAAATACAGAGTTTCTGAAGGAAAGAGAGTGCTACAGGGAGTGGGAACTTGCTGTATATTAGGCTTCTCCTTATTAATTCAAACTAATGAGATAAATTCCAGTCTATTAATAAGATCTCTCTGTCCATGCTTTTAATAGGAAAGGATGCATGGTGGAATCTCCATCCTTAGAGGTTTTTAAGTCATGGCTTCGCAAAGCCCTGGCTGGGATGATTTAGTCAGGGTTGGTCCTGCTTTCAACAGGGGGTTGAACTAGATACCTCCTGGAGTCCCTGACAACTCTGTGATTCTATGGATGGATGGTCACAAACACACACTCCATTTACACTCTCAGCTGCTCTTCCTCCTTCCAATAACAGGCGGCCATGAAACACGCTCATACACACTCCACCCAGCAGATGGCCACAACACCCAAACAATCACACACACACACACATACAGCTATGGCAAGGCCCAGATCTCATTTCACCCAGCGAGGCAGATCAGCACACCTACACACAGCAGGGGGGAACACAGGTGGGTGCTCACACTCAGGGCTCACTCAAGTAGCAGCGGGAG
>ML681489.1:2016-12024 GCA_007922225.1 Emydura subglobosa
AACTCATTTAGTTACGCCTGCTGCAGTAAGTGAAGAGAAAAGACTCTTAGAAACAAGACAAGGAATCATCACTGAAGGGTCATAAACAAGGGGTTCAACAAGCAGTGCTGGGAACTCTAGCCACCTATTCTTGGCCTCAGCTTAAGAAAACCTCCAAGTGCTAAAAAACCTGATAAAAACCCAGCCACATTGTGGGAGTGTATCATTCGTACCCTGACCTGATGGCTACCTAGTGGACACTTACAGCAGGCCTGGTGCTGGACACCGGGTCAAGTGAGGCTGCCTACAGGGAGCTGGAAGGTGGCCACTTTCACTCAGGCGCCTCACTGGCGGCGAGTTCCCGGGACTTGGCCGCCATCCACTAGATAGTAGAAAGTATTCAAGGTCGTAAACAAGGTAGTTGTGTGAGCTAAGAAGCTACCAGTAATATGTAAGCTGTTCCCGTGTGAAGTAGGTGAAATCATATAATAGCCAATCAGCAATTGTGTGACCATTGTATGCAAAGATGATAAAAAGGTATATAAGCTGGAGAACAAGATGGAATAAACGATTCTGCTTGCAATCATATTGGTTGTTGTGCTTTATCCGTCCCGCATCCTCTGCCATCAGCAGTGGAATCCTCCCTCGTCCTCTGCTATCAGCATTGGAACCCAACACCATATCTCAAAATTGAGGTATCCAAGGTCCAGCAAAGAATGTTCCCAATCAAAACCCATGACCACTACCCACCAAAGAAAAGTAAAGGTCAATTGCCTCCAAGGAATAGACCCATCCAACTGCTCCAGAGCCTGTAATAGAAAAGTAGTGATTCTGCTCAAAAGATCAATGAGACCCTGACCCTCTTCCACAATGAGCAGATACAAAATCCTCCACCTCAGTCAGTGATGGCCAGCCCAGAAGAAGTCCAAAAGAATCGACTGATTTTTTTCTAAAAACAATGGAGGGAGATCCAAAACATACATTTATGCCAAAACTTGGAGGCAATTAAATGATTAATGACTAACACCTGCCCTGGGAAGGAGAGTCAAGGCAAATACCACTTTCACCTCTACATCCTTCCTGACAGCTTTTCTGTTAGTCCCTCCCAGTGCTGACTCAAAATATCATCTTGTCCCTGGATAATTCCCAGTGCCTGAAAGCCAGATTGGCTGCACAGTACTTGCCCTGGCAAAGTCAGGGGGTAGGTGGTCACCCAACCCCTCAGCAGGGCTGTGTCACTTCTCCCCCCCCACACACACACTCACACTGAGGAAGCCTGCTCAAAAGAGTGCAGACATTCAGTTAAAACCTGGGGCAAAGCCATCACCCTGGAGAAGGGGTGCTCAAAATACCATTCACTTTAAGCAGACTATATATCATTATACAAATGACTGAATGCAAGAGACAAACCTGCAACCCAAACCAAAAGCACAAAGAGAGTGAAACAAATATCATAGCATTAGAGAAAAATAGGACTGGAAGGCACCTCAGTAGGACATCTAGTCCCATCCTCTGCACTGAGCTAGGACTAAGTATTAGCTAGACCATCCTTGATAGGTGTTTGTCTAACTTGTTCCTAAAAACCTCCAGTGACAGGGATTCCACAACCTCCCTAGGCAATTTAACTACCCTTACAGGGAAGAAGCTTTTCGGGTCTAAACTAAATCTCCCTTGCCACAATTTAAGCCCATTACTTCTTGTCCTGGCCTCCCTGGATAAAGAGAACAATTTATCCTCCTCCTCTTTATAACAACCTTCTACATATTTGAAGATTGTTATCATGTGGTTCCCCCCACACACCTCCCCCAGTCTTCTCTTCCCCAGACTAAACAACCCTCTTTATGTTTCCCCAAAAAACTTTCCTCATGGATCATGTTTTCTTGATCTTTAATCATTTTTGTTCCTCTCCATGGGACTTTTTTCAGTTTGTCCCCATCTTTCGCAAAATGTGATGCCCAAACTAGACACAGTTCTCTAGCTGAGGTCTTTTCAGTGCTGAATAGAATGGAAGAATTATTTCTCCTTACTTACGACACTCTTGCTAATGATATTTGCTTTTTTTGCAACAGTGTTACACTGTCAACTCAGATTTAGTTTGAGATTCACTACCCCCCGCCCCGCCGTCCCCTCCCCGATCCTTTTCTGCAGTACTGCTTCCTAGGACAGTCGTTTCCCATTTTGTATTTGTGCAATAGATTATTCCTTCCTAAGAGTAGTATTTTGCATTTGTCCTTATAAATTTTATCTTGTTGATTTAAGATCATGTCTCCAGCCTGTCAAGGTTATTCTGAATTGTAATCCTGTCCTCCAAAGCACTCACAACCCCTCCCACCTTGGCATCATCAACAAACTTTATAAGTGTATTCCCTATGCCAGTGTTTCTCAATCTTTTAAGTAGCAAGCACCCCCTAAAGTCTGAAAAATTTAATAAGTAGCCCAACACTCAATTTTCCATGGAATTTTATATTTACAGAGTAATGTGAGCCACATGTTGGAAGAAGGGCTGAGTATATAAAGCAGTGATATGACAGATGTCAGATCTAGAGTGGGTTGGGTTACCACCTTTCCCCAGGGGTGCAAAACTCAATTATGTACCTGGGCTAGAGGTGATGTTGGCCAAAGCTAGGAGGCTTTGAGCAGCATGCCAATGACAGGGAATATAAAGCGCTGCGCCAAATTTTTTGCCATAGATTTGAGAGGAGGAAGGGATGAGAAAGAGAAAGGAAAGGAGGGCGAGAGAGAGAAAAACAGGACAAGGGGTAACTGGTGAAATCTGTGGCTCTCTTAGTTGTCAATTTCACTGCTCAGCTAGACAGATTTCTGTGGTCAGATTCCCACTCAATATCCCCTTCCAACCTTCCTGTGAACCATTGCTACCTACTCTCTGAGTATGGTTTTCCAATCAGTTGTGCACCCACCTCTTAGTATCCATGATCAACATGATCAAAAGCCTTTGCCCAATCAAGAGAAATCAATGCAACATGTAAATCAAATATTTCTGAGGCCAAAATTACTTTCTGTAACAGGAAAAAAATCATAAAAAAAATGGACCTGTTGAGGACACAATAGATCTGATCAGGGTGCATGACCAAATCAATTACACCCTAAGTGACATACGTTTTGCCGGCAGAAGCGCTAGTGTTGCTGTGTTACGTCGGTAGAAGACAGCTCTGCTGCCAACGTAATAAAACCACTTACATGAGGGGCGGTAGCTATGTCAGGGGGAGAGCACTTATGCCAGCAAAACCTGTGTCATTCGGGGGTATGGGAAGTGGGTGAATGCCCCTGTTACAGGAGGCTAGACCATGGCCCTGCCCTCCCACCTGAGGCCACACCCCTCCCACCTCGTCTCTCGCTGCCAGCCAAAGCCAGCCCTGAGCTGAGCCCCTTACCACAGGTGGGGAGGAGCCCGACTCCAGCCAGCCAGGCCGCTGGCCCCACCTCTAGGCAACCCAAACACTGGGCAGCCCTAGGCCCCGGCCAGGCGTGGCTGCAGCCGCCCTGAGATCCAGCCTGGCGGCCCCAGAACCGCACAGCCCCAGCAACCCCATGTCCCAGCCGGGTGGCCCCGAGTCCTGGCTACACGTGGCCCCAGCACCAGACAGCCCCAGAGCACAGACTGGGCAGCCCCAGCTGCCCTGAGTCCAGGATCAACGGCTGGCTTGCCCAGCCCCCAGCCCCACCCGCTTTAGGGGAGGCTGAGCAAGGGCAGAAAGAGCTGTTGCTACAGCTTCCTCCTGGATCTGCCCTGCCTGGGCTGGGACACAGCAGGAGGGGGAAGGGCCCTGGGGCAGACTATGGCCATGCCTGGCTGTTTAGGAAGGCTAAGCCTTCCCTTGCCTATGATACTGGGCGCCCATGCAGGGGGGTGTTTTTTCACACACCTGAGTGACAAAGCTTTTGCCAGCACAAGCGCAAGGTGTAGACAATCCCTAAATGTGTCAGACTCCCACTATGAAAATGGGCCATCTCCTCGGTGCCCATAAACATGCTGTAGTCACACTCCCCAGTCCTACAATTCAGGCGCACTTTTAGAACCTTGGAAGTGTTGTTCAAAATCATAAAACCTGCCTGCCAAAGAAGCAGAAGTGCCAAACCTCCAGGGTTTCACAGCCCAAGGGAATCCTCAGAATAGAGCTCGTGAGAACGGCTTGCCCAGTCTCAAGCCAGCTGCTCATGTCTTTAAAATGGAGGAACAGTAGAGGCAGCGCCTTTAACAGCAGGTATTGAGAGGGGCACAACAAGGACAAAAACACCCCACACGACAAGCCCCCCCGCTCCCAGAAACAACCTGCTCAACAAGGAGAAGTATGGCAACAAACACGACAACAGCCTTGCTCATGTGAGGGGCAACCAGCACATTCAGACACTCAGTCACTGCCCCCACAGCTAGAACACACTCCTCCACAGAGGCCGAGCCTGAAGAGAAAAATCTGCAACCCGTGGCCGCAGGTTAAAGCCTCTGAATCCACTACAAACAGAGGTCTCTGTCCCCCTGAGCGGGCCATACCAGCCCAGAGGCAGACACAGCCTGATAATTTTAGGATGTATTGGATATTAAGCACACAGCCACCACATGCAGAACATTTCCTCAACAGAAAGAAACATGGACAGTACAGCAAAGCACACCCATTCTCAACCTTCCTCTCAAACACTCCCACAATCCTCAGCAAGTGAAAGAGAGAGAGAGAGAGAACATAAAAAACACCTTTATTCACATCAAATCACATTAAGAACTATTTTAAAATGTTATAAATTTTACAATGCACACACATACAATATATGAATAAAATAAGGTAGAACACATCTTAAGGGAACATTAAACATGGATCATTAAAATATCATCCTCACCAGTTTCACTCCAAAACTTTGTGTGAACAAACCAAGCCAACTGAAACATGCCCAGATTATATCTCAGTTCCCAAAAGGTCTAAACAATCTACAGCCAGGCCATCTCCAGTGCATGGAACAGCCCTCGCACATCCCTAGTACCCCTCTGCCCAGGCCAAGCAGTTCTAGTGAGATTTCAAAATGGCCAGTTTTATGAGATCCTGCAAAATGTTAGGCACACAGTAACTTTTTAACAAACTAAATTAATTGTTTAATTGAGTAACTTTTTAATAACTTTTAAATATTTTTAATTTAATAACTTTTTGTATAAATTTATTATACAATAAAAACAATATTTTATTATATATTTTTAATTCAATAACTAAATTAAACTTTTTAACTAACTAAAAAGGTAGCCACACATTAAACCATCAAATGCAAGCTCTGTATTTTAGAGGGGCCTGGAGAAAACCCATCCCAAAGCACTGAAAGCTGGGGCAGGAGGAGGAGAGAGAAAAGGAACCATTCCTCACAGGGTTTTGGGATGCTCTGGTCACAGTCATAGGGTTTGAAGCCAGAAGGGATCACCCAATCTTCTGGCCTCTTCTTCTGTATCTCACAGGCCGCCACCACCACCACTCAGCCCTGCACACTAAACCCAACAACCAACATGAGACCAAATAGATAGTTTAGGCTCCTGTAGGCATATGCCCTAGGAAGAGACTTGGAGGGACCCAGGCGCACCAGTTCCTGAGGCCCCTGCAATGGCAGGGAAAGGATGATGTGAGATACAGCCAGATAATCCTGGCAAGTGACCCACTTTCCACGCTCTAGAGGAAAGGTGGGGGGGAGGCCCCAAGGTCACTTACTGAGGGAAAATTCCTTTCCAACCCCACTGTGGGGATGAGTGAGACCCTGAGCATGTGAACAAGGACCAGCCAGCCACGCAATTGCTGCCCCGGAGCCCTGGCCCACTCCACCCAGTGTCCCAGCTCCAGCTGGGGCTGGCCCCAATGCTTCAGAGGAAGGAGACAAAAAAAAAAAAAAAAAAAAAAAAAAAAACAACCCAGAACATGCGGGGTGGGGGAATCCCTTCCTGACCTCCAGAGGTGGTTGGCTGCAGCTCTGAAGCAAGAGCTTTTAGGAGACACTGATCCCCCAAATATGGGGAGGGTCACTGACTTTGGTGTGTACTAAATATGGGACATGTCACTTTCATCATTCAACATTTTAATGGCAATAAAAGGGGACACAAATGATTCTCAGATGAGAGTGGAAAGTTGATTAGCAGCAAATCAACCCTCCTCCCCCTGCAACTTCCAATATGGAGAATGACTCAGGACAACAGGTTCCTTCCAAACAGGGAGAAATGATGCAATTAAACAAACATGGGGAATACCTCTAAAATGGAGAGGGTTTCTCCATTCATTTTTGATAATTACATAGAAAATGGCAAAATCTGAGATGTGATCTCAATGTTCAGTAATTATTAAAGGGAGAAGGGAGGAAATCGGAAGTATTTTGGGTCAGTTTTCACAAATTAGAGTGGAAAATGGGAAAATGTGAGGGATTTTACTCAGGGCCTATACAAACTGATGATTTTAATTTAATTTTTTTAATGTTAATAAAATACAAAACTCTGATTATTTAAATTACAATACATTTTTAAAAATCTGTTTAAAATGGAATCTGAATTTAATACACAATATTTTAAGACCTAACCTCTTAAAACACTTAAATAAATAAATATGATGAATCCACAGGTTTCTATCAAAAACTTGAAGTTAAAGGCTGCTTTTCTATTTAAAGAAAGAATCAGGGGAAAACCATCTAACTTGAGCTCAAGCTTTATAAATATGGTAAAGCAGGGTCATGTTCCGTATTAAGGGCTTGGTCCTGTGGGCCACAGGGACTGTGCCACTGGGTGCAATAGACTGGCAAAGTCATCACAGGCATTTGGACAAAGCCTTGGACTCAAAGAGACACCAACAAGGAAAGTAAACTGAAGCTTCTTCACTCAGGCACATTTGAAAATCTTCCCAGCCTGGCCTGAAATTATCAGTTTCATTCACTAATTCTAGTTAATCCCTCTGTTTAATAAATCACTTAGTTGTAAGTATGAAACATATTTTGATAAAAGAAGTTTATGTCTCCATAGCCATATTTAAGGTTATTTAGTTTAGTAAAAATAAATTGTATGCACTGTTTTGTGTTTAATTAAATTCCAGTTACCATTGTAATGCAGCTTAACACTAGCAAAAAGTTAATGATCTAGTACATACACAATATATCATTCACTATTTTCTAATGTACTAAAACTGCACAAGTAATAAGAATCTGAAACTATTACGCTATATAATATCTTACATTAATGTTATATTGTTTTAGTGTACCCTCTTTGGTAGCAAAAACATACCTAGTATAGTGTAAAACATTGATTTACAACTAAACAGACATGTTTTAATGGTTGTATCTGTGACCTGTCCGTGCCTAGGGCAGCCACCTGATAATGCCAAGGTCAGGGCAGGCTGTAAAAGCAGAGCAGATTCCCCCAGCCCTGGTGGGTGATACTGAAGTCAGGCTTCCCAACCAGCCATAAACAGTGCTTCTGATTTCCCACATTGGTTATCAAGAAACCCAAAATACAAATACACACGGCCCCTTTACTGAATTCCAGTCTCCGGCTCCCAATCAGCCACTAGGTCCAGTAAAGAGACCAGTTATTTAAGCTCTATGCTCTTTACTAAAAAGATTCCTCCTGACCCCAAAGGGTCAGCCACAGTACTAGATCAATACAATTTTGGATCTTACCCAAAATACCACACTGCCAGCCAATCCTTCAGTAACTAAAACTAAAGGTTTATTATAAAAAGAAAGAAACAAACCATAAGGGAAATGTTAAAGGATTAAAGCAATCAGATACATACAAACGATCTGGGAGTCCATATGCCTCAGGTTTCTAGAAGAATTGTGGAGTTTGCAGGCTTGTATAGTCCCTCTGGTGCACATCTAGTAACTGAATGAGTCTCAGTCCTTTGTTTCACTGCTTCAGTTCAGTTGTAGATGAGTTGATCCAGAGGTAGGTGAAGACAAAGACAGAGACAAAACCGAAGTTGTGCAGCTGCCTTTTATATCCTTTGGCCTTTGCCATGCTGCTTGTGGAATTTTACAGGAATAAGATGGAGTCCAGGGTCACATGAGTGCCTGGTGACTCATCAGGTATATCCCTGGCTTCTCCCCCTAGCCCACTGTACCTGTGAGTTTCCTTAATGGGCCATTAAGCAGATGCTTCTGCTGCAGCCATCCTGTCTGGGGTGTCACCCAGACACAGCACAATTTGAAATACAGATATCAAATATATCCATAACTTCCATTACACATATAACACATGAACATAAGTGTTATCAACTTACCGAACACATTACAACCTTTCTGACAGTATCTGACATGGCATATTTCATATGAATTATTATGATTTTGACATGCTGATGTCAAACAATATAATAAATGTTCCCCTCCCCGCTCCCCAATCTAGCCAGCGTGACAGTATCAACCAAAAGGAATGCAACTTTCTTTAGAAAACAACAACTACAAATAGAAAAGTTTATTAAATTTCAATGGTTTATATCAAGGCTTCCCACTGGGTTATTTAAATTGCTGATTTAAAATTGCCTTGATTTAAATTAATCCACCCTGATTTTATATCAATAATCAATATTAACTAAAGGTAAAACGAGTGAATTACTTATCAATGTTTCAGAAACAGAGAGGAAAAGAGCAACATTTGCAAGAATGTTATTTCAATAACCAAGAATTTGAGAAAAGTACAAAAACTAATGATACTTTCTTAATATTTTATAATTAGATTGACAGGGGAAAATCTCAGAGCCTATTAAATTAGTAATATAACTGCAGAACAAGTGGGGCAAATGTGGAGGGTATTTTAGATCAATCTTTAGAAATTAGGGAGAAAAAATGGCTCAAAAATAAGTATCTGATAATATGAAAGAAACACCAAGGTCTGAGGGATATTCAATAATTAGAGAAAAGGGGGAAGTTTGAAGGGATTGTTCAATAAATAATCACAAAGTAATGGTTCCCTTCCACACCACCACCATTCACAGAGGGGCAGGAAGACATTTGTGAAACAGGGCTTGGGAGGGGGTATGGAATAGGAGATGGGCTAGTGGCTGGGGGGAGCTGAGCTGAGCTGAGCTGGGGGAAAACAACAGCTGGGAATGGATACTCCCCTGGAAACATTTGTTCCTGCCTTCCCCTCCTGTGCCCCTTCCATGCCCTGTTGCTGGCAAAGAATGGCCACTCCATCCCCACCCCAAAGGCAGCCCTGTCTCAGAGCTCTCCAAAGCAGCACCCGCTAACCTTCTTCCCACTTAAGGAATGATTCAGGACAACGATTCCCCACTGAACAAGGACAACTTGCTACAGAGAAAATGGGTGGCACAATATCCCAAACCAGACATTTTAAATTGGGATTTGAGAAATAGAAAGAAGTGGGATGGAATCTGGGAGGATAAAAGGTTCATACTTTGAGGAAAGGGGGGAGGAGGGAAGCCACATGGGTTTTGTATCCATATTGGATCATTAGAGAGGAAGTGGGAAGAACTTTTTCAACATTTGAGAAGAAAGTGAGAAAATTAAGCACAGTCTGTCTGTCCGTCTCTCTCGCTCGCTCACACACATCCTCTGCTCTTCTCCCCGCCTGCACAGAGCTAGCTCACTCCACCCCAGTTCACCCTGACTTTCCCCTTTCTCCATCCCTCCCTTCCTGACACGCACATGGGAAACCCCACCGGGGCCGGCTCTGTTGCTCCCCCCGCCCGCCTTCAGCTCCCGGCTTTGCCTCTGGGGAGCGGATCCTGCCCAGAGCTAGAGGCAGAGCGAGAGCAGCAGCTTCGCTGTTCACTCAGCCCGGAGCCTTGCCGCGGAGCACTTACAAGGGTGCAGCTTGCCAGGAGTGAGAGACCTGAGGCTCCAGCCCCCTGCAGGGTGACCAGACAGCGAGTGTGAAAAATCAGGACAGCCCCTATCAAATCAGGACATCTGGCCATCCTGCCCCTTGTGCAGAGAGTCACTTTCCTGCACTTCCCAAGGGGGGAGGGGGGCCGGGGTCTCTCTCAATCACCCCGAGGCTCGGGCTCAGGGGCCGGTGTGGGCAGAGACCGGGGCTGCCCCAGGGGG
>ML681494.1:3819-14732 GCA_007922225.1 Emydura subglobosa
AGAGACACCAAGCCTGACACTTCCTCGTTGCAACAGGAACTGTTAGCATAGGTGCCTCCACAATTATGGTCAACCCATTCAAACCTATCTGTCTGGCCCATAACATAGGCCAGAAAGAAAAGACCAAACCCTCAGCACACCCTCCTCCGTGGGGACCTTTTGTGAACTTACAAATGGATTTAATCCAAATGCCTAAATGTTGTAATTTTGAATATGTGTTAGTCATAGTTGATATGTTTTCAGGATGGGTAGAAGCATATCCTTTTAAGCGAGTGGATGCAGTAACCGTCGCCAAGAAACTGTTGAGGGAATTCATACCTAGGTTTGTGTTGCCCCTCATTTTGGACAGTGATAGAGGAACTCACTTCACAGGACAGGTCATTCAGAGCTTATGTAAAGCTTTAGGAATTCAACAACACCTGCACTGTGCATATCACCCCCAGTCTAGTGGAGCTGTGGAAAGAAAAAATTCTGATTTGAAAACTAGATTAGCTAAAATATGTGCAGAAACTAGCCTGAAGTGGCCAGATGCCCTATCCATAGCTCTCATGTATATTAGAAACACTGACAACCAGAAGCATGGACTATCTCCATATGAGATCGTTATGGCCAGACCTCTGAGACTGCCACACACCCCTCTGCCAAATCCACAAGAATTTGACTTCCAGTTAACAGATAATGTGATACTGGACTATTGTAAAATGTTAATACCGTGTATCAAGTCTATCCACTCACAGGTTCAAGAAGTCCTCCCATCACCTGCAACAGAACCCTGCCACTCCCTCCAACCTGGAGATTGGGTCTACGTGAAAGTTCCCCAGAGAAAGTCAGCCCTGGAACCATGTTGGAAGGGTCCATTCCAGGTATGCCTCACCACTAACACTTCTGTAAAGTGCCAAGGCCACCAATCCTGGATACATGCCTCACACTGTAAAAGGGCCTCTGGACCTGAAGAAATAAGGTCAGAAGAGCAGGGTGTAAGTGCTCATAACCTTTCCCCTGCACAGGGAAAAAGACGTGATACAACCTCACCCACATAATTTGAGAAGCAGAACTTAACCCCTATCCAATGATCTACAACAATTCTTCCCCTGAAAACTACAAATCCATGGATTATTCTTGACAACTATTGGGACTTAGAGGCGAGACAAGGACAAATTGCTTTTTGCTTAATGGTATTGATTGTGTTAATGCTTATTGTAGTGTGGAAACCAAAGTTTTAAAACTTTGGGCCCACATTTGTAGCAGGCAAGGGCGAGTTGGAAGATTGTACCGCACCGTAATAGTGGGATGCGTTGGTGAACTCACCAGGAGGTGAAAGCCAGGGTGTCTATGGTCTCCAATATCTCACTGCTACAGTATAAGTGGTACAAAATGCAACACTTTCTTATATGGACCCTGAGTCTCACAGCCTTTGTTAAAGGAAATACTTTCCTATCGACAGTAATTCAATATACAAAAGATGTTAATGTTTCAAATTGTTGGATTTGTGCCCATCTTCCCATTCATGCTCACGTAGGAATTCCTATGATCCCTGTACCTGTTCCCCTAGAGACACCAAACTAGGCATTTGCTCAAAGCCCTCACAATTGGAATGAAACCTGGAATTCCATAAAATGAAATATAACTGAATTTATTAGAGTAGTAAACCCTAACAACTTGGTTCCTCTGTGTTATGTGTGTGGAGCTATAGTCGGAATGCATCTTACAGCTAAAACCTTAGGAGAGGTACCAGACCATCAATGTGAAATGACCATAGGGAGTACAACCCCAAGTGCTTGTTATACTCAAAATCCTACACTAGGACAGTATTGGGTATGTGACACGTGGGCTTATAAATATTGGCCATGGGGATGGGCCGGTAGATGTTATAAGGCATATTTAAATCCGGCCATAAGGCATGTTCAAGGAGACCTTGTAAAATCACCAAACTCTCACCGGTCTAAAAGAGAAATAACGGAGACTGGTAGATTCTTTGCCATAACCTTCCCTAGCTATGGTGTAGGACGAACCATAAAAGAACTTAGACAGGTTGCATTAGTCTTAGAGGAGGTAACAAATGGAACTACTGAAGCTTTTAAATTCGTCACCACTGAAGTTTCAGAAATAAGGCAAATGCTCTTACAAAACAGAATGGCTCAGACATGGTGCTGGCAGCAAAGGGAGGGGGATGTGCCTTAATAGGAAAAGAATGTTGTACCTATATCCCTGATAATGATGAAGGAATTTATAATGCCTTAACAAAGATACAAGAAGCCACTGCCAAATTGCATCAGACTGACTAACTGGAGTCTTTGGAGCTGATTTGGAGATTTGTTAGGAAATCTAGGCTCCAAAATTGTTCAAGGGTTACTATCGTTCCTTGGAATAATAATAGGAATATATGTACTGTTCATGTTATTCAACTGTTGTTGTCAATGTATAGTAACTTAAACCCAGAAAAGTATAAAGACCATAGAAATAAAACAGATGGTCCGACTGATGTACGCAGAAGTACTAAGAGAGAAGGAAGAAGACGATGAGGAGGTAAATGGATTAATGCAAATGAGTCTATAGATGTGATGCTACAAAGCACCAAAGGGGGGAATGTGGAAGCACAAAAGCATGGCCTGATAGGCTTTGCACTGAAATGAGTGATAGAAATGTAAGTTAGCATGACTATGGATGGAAGAACCCACTGAAGACGGTTGATTGCGCTTTAAGCTGTTTTAGAAACTATCTGTTCTTGTAATCGCTCCTAGCTATTCTTGTAACAGATAAGGGGGTAGCCGTTAGACTGGTGTAAGAGATAAGGAAGTAGCCGTTAGACTTGTTTTGCAATGGAAAACACCACTATGCGATCAGTATGTGAAGAGCTATCATATATAAGCCATCAGCATTCAAACCTGTAGGGAGACTCCTGACAGCAGCACAGAAACCCTGTGCTGTTCAGGGCTCCCCTATGGCCATAGCTCTGTGTGTGTCTATCAGAATAAAGCTCTGCTCGATTTGACACAAAAAGAGAAGCTGTGTGATCTTTTCCATGACACCTCACACCTTCCTGTAATGCAGGTGGCCCATTATCCCCATCTACTAACTGGAAAACAGCTGATGCAAATTGCTGGTTAATTGCTCCCTTCTCTCAGGTCTCAGACTAGGAGAGGGGAGTTGCCCAAGGGATAAACTCCCAAAGGCCAGGCCGGAAAGCAACATAAATGTTCCTGCAGCTGGAGATCCTGGATGATTCTGGAATCACTGTGGTGGCTGTGTCAATGCTATGTAGGTCTTGTGTGCAACGGTTGCACTGTCCTTAAGAGAGAGCATCTCCTCCAAGTCAGAATAATGAACAGATCTCAGCCTCTTTGGATATGTAGGAACTGCTTCAATGTCTGCAAACTGGGAAGAAAGGGCTAAAGACTTCCACTGCACGGTGACTGTGTGACTCTTGGCTAAGGCACCGAGTGTGAGGTTCTGGGATAACCTTCTAGTCTATTTCCTCCCCTTTGCTCTGTCTCTTTGACTCTCTCTTTCTCCATTTCTATCTCCCATTCTCTCTCTCACTGTCTCTCCAAATCTATGTAGCAGCTTGGGTTGACTGGAACTCTGAGCTGGTACAGAACATTCTCAGTCTTAGATACTTGACTGGTTGGTACTTGCTCACATGCTCCCAGTCAAACTGATCACCAGATTTGGGAGTCAGTAAGAAATTTTCCACCAGGTTAGATTTCCAGGGACCTTGGGTTTTTTTCCACCTTCTCCTGCAGCCTGGGGGGGTTGTGTTTCCTGCCAGGATCAGCCAAGTATATCACACTGTGTCAGGCATTGGTGATGCCTGGGCCTCTCCTGTTCTCTGCCTGAGTCACAACTGTTTAGTCTTTGGACGTCTAAAGAAGTGCTTTGGTTTAAGTGAAATTGTTGGCCTCAGCGTGGGGTATATTTAATGGCCTGTAATGTACAGGAGGTCAGACTAGATTATCTAATAGACCCTTCGGGCCTTAAACTCTATGAAATTCTCTCTCTCTCTCTCCACACAAAGAGGAGAATTTTGCATTATCATACTGAAGTATTTTGGAGGTTTCTTTCAGTCTTGCACTCTCTCTGGGAAGGTACTTAGGAGTCAGCTAAATTCATGTTCCAATTCATATAATTTGCTTTCCTTTTATTAATTTTTCTTTGGCTCTCTGATACCACGATGATGGATGAGCTATAAGAACTAAATAGACTAGAAGGTAGTTGAATAGAAAAGAAGAAAGGAAAACAGAATTGAGTAGAATTGACCAAATATGAGTCCTGTGGAGTGGAGAGGTTCTCCACTCACTTCCACCAAATGTATGCGGGTTAGAAAGGTTTACAATTTGAGAGTAAAACTTGTGGGGTCCAAAGAATAAACAAATCATGATTTATTGAGATTGCTAATCTGGCTGCATTCTCTTTATACCTCCAGGAATGACCCCGTCTCGCATGGAAATGAAGAATCGCACTGTGGTGTCAGAATTCATTCTCTTAGGGATCTCCAACACCAAAGGCCAGGAGACCATCCTTCTTCATCAGATTCTTAGCTTTCTACTTCTGCACCCTGCTGGGCAACTTGCTCATCTCATCAGTCTTCCTCGCCAACTCCTTCCTACACACCCCCATGTACTTCTTCCTATGTAATCTCTCTGTGGTGGACCTTGGATTCGCCTCCATCAGCACCCCTAAATTCCTGGTCAGTCTCTGGACCAAGAGTAGAACCATCTCGCTGGGAGGGTGCATGTCCCAGGTCTTCTTCTATCACTTCCTGGGCAGCACAGAATGCCTGCTCTACACCGTCATGGCCTTTGACAGGTATGTGACCATCTGCCACCCGCTGCGCTACTTGATCATCAGAAACTGGAGGGTGTGCGCTATCCTGGCTGCTGGCACCTTGGTCACCAGCTCCTTTCACGCCACCATTATCACCAGCCTGACCTTCTCGCTGCCCTACTGTGAGCCCAATGTGGTGGACTATTACTTCTGTGACATCTTCACCATGGTGAAGCTGGCCTGTGCGGACATGTACGTCATCAAGACCGTGACGTTTACCAACACTGGGGTGGTGCACATGACCTGCTTCCTCCTCATCCTCATGTCCCACGTCAGGATTGCTGCCTCCATGGTGAGAATGCGCAGTGCTGAGCACTGTCGGAAAGCGGTTTCCACTTGTGCATCGCACCTGACAGTGGTATGCTTCTTCTTTGGGCCCTGTGCCCTCCTCTACACCCAGCCATCCCTGAGCAATGTGCTGGCTACCCCCACTCAGATCTTTTGTAACGTGGGCACCCCGATGCTGAATCCGGTCATCTACACGCTGAGGTATAAGGAAGTCAAGGCAGCATTCAAGAAAATGAAAGGGGGCTAATCCCAGTCCTGCAAAAATTGCTAGCTGAAATGGAATGTCTTCCAATAGAGGTGGTCAGGAAGTCAACGGATTTATGCCAGGGCTAGGTTAGAATTAGAAAGGAGGCCAGTGGAGTTGCTCCAGGGTTAGAGTTAGATTAATGGATTATAGGGTCAAAAGGGACCACTGTGATAATCTGGGTCAGACCAATGGTCCATCTAGCCCAGTATCCGGTCTTCCAACAGTGTCCCCTAGAACATGTCTTTTAGAAAAACATCAATCCTGATATTAAAATTGTCCTCGATGGAGACTCCATTAAGGCACTGGAACAATTTACCAAGGATCAAATTACTCTGAATCCTCTCCAATTTAGCAGCACACTTCTTGAACTGTGAACCTCAGAACTGGATAGAGTATACCATCAGCAGTTGCATCAGTGCCAAATCTAGAGGTAAAAGTATCTTTCTGCTCCTACTCGAGATTCCTCCTCTATGCACTAGGATTATATTTGTTCTTTTGGCCACAGCGTCTCACTGAGAGCTCAGGTTCAGCTGATTTTCCACCACGACTGCCCAATCTTTTTCAGAGTCATTGCTTCCCAGGATACAGTCCCCCAACCCATAAGCATGGCCTAGATTTTTTGCTCCCAGATGTACATGCTTACATTTCGCCGTATTAAAATACACATTGTTTGCTTGACCCGCCCTTACCAAGAGATCCAGACTGGTGAGGAGGTTGGTGGGGTTATTCCAGGTTTAGGATTAGGTTTAGGATGGAAGTCAGTGGAGTTTTCCAGGGCTAATGAGGAGGACATGGGTGATTTCTTAGGAGTATGGAAAAGGTCAAAGGAATTATGCTCTTACTGAGGTTGGGCTGAGGGCAGTTAGGTTAAGCTAAGGGTCAGGTTACACATGAAATCAATCAAATGATCCAGGCTTTGGGTGAGGCAGAAGTGAATATATTTATGCCAGGGTTAGTATTAGAGCTTGGCAGGAAGATAGACAAGTGACTTAATCACTTTGGGGCTCAGTTCCCCACCTGATGCATTGAGGTACAAATCATTATTTTCTCCCACCCATTTCTCCTGTAAGCTCTCCGGGGCAGGGTCTGTCTCTCACCGGTGTGGGTGCAGTGCCCGTTACCCTCTAATGGCCTTCTACAAAAGAAAAATAATCATATTTTTGTGAATTGTCATCAACTCTTATGAAGTGAAGTTTACCTATAAATAAAAAATAAATAAATAAATGAAATAAAAAAAGGAAGGGAACCCGAAGCAGATAATATGAGCCATGTTGTTTTCCTTTTTCCCTGCAGGACAGTCCACACTACCACAGCATCCCGGCATTGAAAACAGCCCTGACTGAGGGAGGAGCGCCCCTCCTGAGTTGCCTGCACTACCCCCTGCACTGCAGCTCCCCTTTGCACAGCTGGGGCTAAGCCTGAATTTTCTCTGCTGTTTCTTTGCCATTGTCCAGGAAACCAATTTCCAAAGAGCCACAAACCCACAACAGGGCGACTGAGCAAAGAGAACTTGGAATGGAAGAGAGGTGCACAGATGTGGACATTGACTCTAAAAGCGGCTGTAACTTCTGATGGACAATGGGAAAGCTGCATTGACCTGCAAGCCCTGGACACTGGATGGCTGCAGAGGGAGGAGGAGGGAGAGCAGGTGGCGATAGCGTTTAGTAACTGAGAACTGTATCAGTTCAATGTATCTACATTTAAAGAGCCAATGGGAATTATTTGCAAAGCATTATCTTGTGTCTAAGACAAAGGTGTGGGATACAGGAGATCTGGTTTCATGTACATTTTCTGTGGAAGATTCCCTATTTGACCTTGAGTAACTCACTATATTGCTTTGTGCCTCAGGTTCCCCAACTGTTAAACGGGGATCATTAAATCCTTTGTCTCTCTCATCCATTAAATGTGTATCCATTTCAGACAGTGACAGCCTCTCACTATGTGTCCATGCAACACGCAGCAGAAAGGGGCCCACATCTGAGTTCCACTCTGTAGGTCCGACCAAAATACCAATGATAAAAATCAGAGGCAACCCAGGGTGGGGACATGAGGACTCAGGTGACCGTGCAGATTTGTGCCAGTGTTTGCTGGCCAGGCCCCCTCCCTGTCCAGCAGCTCCTGGAGCAGGCTGGAAGCTGCGACCCCGGGGAGACGGAGAAGCAAACACTTTGCTGTGGTAGCTGCAGGGAGGGGCAGCTGAGAGCAGTCTGTGTGCGTGCCTTTGAACTATGCCCTCTGCCCACCAACAGCAGGTTCCAGCCGCCTCTGATAGGAACAGTGAGAATACAAGTAAAAAGAGTAAAATGCAGCTCCGGCCCTGCTGTTTGTGGCAATGACACATGGAATTCAGCTGTTGCCAGCCAAGAGTAACCTGGGAGCTGCTACCCAGCACAGTGATAAGGGCCCCCCTGGGCATTCATTAGAACACCTGCATTTTAATTAACCCCAAAGGCCATTCCACGTAATGGTATGTTATGACTGAGCTGGGATAATCTGTCTACAGAGACTAATTATAACTTCTGCCTTCTATGTCACACTCCAGGGTGGAATTCACACTGCTGGATGGAATTCACTGGCTTGTGTTACACGGCGGGAGAGACTAGATGATAATTAACATCCCATGTCCCCTCATCAGTTATGGGTTAGATTCTCAGCTGGTGTAAATCTACATAGCTCCTTTGAGTCGAATGGAGTTAGTCCTGATTTACACCAGCAGGGTGAGTGACAGAGGGGACTCAGCCCCATTGAACCCAATCGAGTTACTCAGGATTGAGATCATGACGAGTGAGAGGAGAATCTGCAGCCTGGTGGAAATGAGGATCCAGCCCTTTCAGGTTAATACTGCTGCCCTTATTTATGCCAGCTGAGCTGCTGGTCCTGGGGGTCTGTGAGTGTCCTCTAAAATGATGCAACATCTCAGTTAATTGGTGACTCTGCTGAGGTCTGAGACCAGGAGCCTGGAGGGGATTCAGAGACCGGGTCCCAAAGGGACCTTGGGTGATTAAAAGACCATGGACAGCCTAAAGGCTGTGGGAAGCTTTTAAAAAGCTCTGGGACGCTGCAGCCGCCTGTGGCAATAGGCTGTGGACATCCCTGGCTACCTTCAGTGACGATTAGGTCTGCAGGCTGGATAACAAAAGCACAGACCGGGCACCTCTGCTGTGTGATGTGCTGTTTTGGGTAAGAAATCTGGACGCTTCTACACAGGGGTCACGGCCAGTGGGAAGAGGAAAATTCCATTCAGCTGGAGCGTCCTCTCCCAATGCAGCCAGTGTAAGACATCTGGTCTGGTAAAGATTTTCTCTCTGTCCCTCAGTCTCTTCCTGTCTTGAAATCTGTCAGTCTGCACCTCACTTGAGGACAATGTCACCCAAATATTTTCTTCAGAGAAAAATCTGTCCATCCATCTGTCCCTGTGTCCTTCTGGAGTACCTGTCTGCCTGTCTCTGTGTTGTGCATGTGTATCATTTATCTCCCTCTCTCCGTTAATCTCTGTGTGGCTATATACACACCACAGCTTAGCTTGGTATAAGTTACGTTGTTCAGGGGGCTGAATAAGCCAGTGTAAGTTACACTAACCTAAGTGCTGGTGTGGAAAACTCTGTGTTGGTGGGAGAGCTTCTCTCACTGACATAGCCACTGCTGCTCGTGGGGGCTGGAGAATTTAACATGACGGTAGAGCTCTGTCCCATCGGCTTAGCCTCTCTGTACTAGCCGTGCTACAGCGACACTGCTGTAAACGGTGTAGTATAGCCAGCAGGTGATAACCCCAACATGGCCCCTTCTCCCTTTCAAGAGAACCTCTCGTGCTTGGGGAAAACTCCCTGAGAAAATGCAGATAGACACTTCATTATTGTCCTTCTAACCAGACCTTAAAAATCCCCTGTTGTGATATTTACAGAACGCAGCCTGCTGATTATGGCTGAGCAGATGACAAGCTGTCTCTATTCCTCCTTCTTTCCTTTTCCCTTTTTCTCTAACCCCTATAAAACCACCCAAACAATTCATATATTTTAACAAACCTGGGGCAATTCTTCACCAGATTCATTTTTTTGTATGTTGCATCCTCACCCTCTCCTTTAACACAAACACAGAGCAGCACAACATTGATAAAAATGAATCCCTGCCAAACAAAGTACTCCACTGCATGCAGAATAATCCCTCTGCAGAGAGGATGAGAGAAAGAACAAACCACATATGACAAACGTAGGTCACATCACCTAATCCACCAGTGGAAGGATCTAAGATGCCGTCGTGATAAAGATGGGGTAAGAGCCTGTATAGAAAAGAGTTGAAGAAATTAGAACAGGATAGGACAGAAGACAAGAAACTGGAATCGAGTAGAATAGAATAGGACATCCCATTTGTCTGTTCGTCTTTGGATGGAAAGGTTTTCAAGGCAGCCATTTCCTCTTTCTGTGTTCTGCACTGCACAGTGAGGACCTGATCCCAACTGGTATAATACTGATGTTAATATATACTACTACGAGTGAAAGGCAGTAATGTGGTGACATGTAGTAAAGAGGTGGGAGTGGAGGGAAGGGTGAACATTGCGGTAAAAGGATGATATATCTTTTTGTTTCAGTAACTCATGGGCATTATTTCTCTCCCCTACCACAGGAATGAGTCCTACATCGGGTTGGTCAACCACACTGTGTTGACTCATTTCATCTTCTTAGGAACCCTCAAAACTGATGGCCTCCAGACCATCCTCTTCGTCACCATCTTAGCTTTCTACCTCTGCACCCTGCCGGGAACCTGCTCATCTTCTGAGCCATCCTCGGTGACTCCCACCTGCACACCCGCATGTACTTCTTCCTAGTATGATCTATAAGAACTGAATAGATAGAAGATGGTTTAATGGAAAAGAAGAAAGGAAAATTAAATTGAGTAGCATCAAATAGAATCAATGAAATATTAGAGTCCTGATTCTCCACTCACTATCACCAAACTTATGATGGTTAAAAAGGTTTAGCCTTGTAGATTAAGTTGTGGTGTGCTATCAATAAACAAACCATAATTTATTGAGATTGCTAATCTGGCTGCATTATCTCTCTGCTTCCAGGAATGACCCCGTCTCGCATGGAAATGGAGAATTGCACTGTGGTGCCGGAATTCATTCTGTTAGGGATCCCCAACACCAAAGGCCATGAGACCATCCTTTTCATCGGCTTCTTAACTTTCTACCTCTGCACCCTCCTGGGCAACCTGCTCATTTTTTCAGCCATCCTCGCTGACTCCCACCTGCACACCCCCATGTACTTCTTCCTCTGCAATCTCTCTGTGGTGGATCTTGGATTCACCTCCATCAGCACCCCTAAATTCCTGGTCGATCTCTGGACCAAGAGTAGAACCATCTCGCTGGGAGGGTGCATGTCCCAGGTCTTCTTCTACCAGTTCCTAGGCTGCACTGAGGAACTGCTCTGCACCGTCATGGCCTTCGACAGGTACGTCGCCATCTGCCACCCGCTGCGCTACCTGATCATCATGAACTGGAGGGTGTGCACCATCCTGGCTGCCGGCAGCTCCTTCCTGGATCAGGATCTCCTTTCAC
>VOCO01041291.1:0-10220 GCA_007922225.1 Emydura subglobosa
CCTTTATCATTTTTATTGCTGTCCTCTGGACTCTCTCCAATTTATCTACAACTTTCTGAAACGTGGTGATCAGGAAGTGGGCACGATACTCCACCTGGGACCTCACCAATGCCGAATAGAATGGGACAATTACCACCCGGGGCTTACATGACACACCTCTTAATACACCCCCCAGTGATATTAGCCTTTTTTGCAACTGCATCACATTGTTGAGCCATATTCAGTTTGCGATCCACTATAGCCCCCCAAATCCTTTCCAGCAGTACCACCATCTAGCCAGTTAGTCCTCAGTCTGTAGTTGTGCATTTGATTTTTTTCCTTTCGAAATGTAATACTATGCACTTGTCTTTATTGAATTTCATCTTGTTGATTTCAGACCAATTCTCTAATTTGCTAAGGTTCTTGAAAAAACATTAAGGAAACATTTTAATGCACACAAGTTAAGCACTCATGTCACCGTTGTATTATTTCAAGAAATTTTGGTATACAGCAGCAGATTGACATCTATTTATCTGATAATCAGTACTTAAGTACTGGTGTCAGGTACACTGACTACCTTGTTCCAGGTACAAGCACACAGGTGATTGGTGTCACCTGTTGCTGTGAGCACCATACTTCACAGCCTCAGCCGAAAAGCCACTGACCAGAATGATGATTTTATGCTGTGGTGCTTGTGTCATTCATTGCTCAGATAAAAACATTGCAAGATCCTCCTCATTTTCTGGAAGAGAAATGAAATGAATTCAGTTGCATGGAAGAGGCATAGAAATGGCTTTTCACTCCTCTTCAAATGGGTCTTTTTCCTCTTGAGCATTTTTGCCTTGATACTACCCTTAACAGATTCTTTGTAGTATCTGTCAAACACTACGTATTCTTTGGAAGACTTCTCCAGGCCTAAATACTATTTTTACAAATGTGTCTGCAAGGTCTCCAAATGATTTGGCTCTGGATGGCTTTTTTATAGCTTTCACCAAAACGTATGCAACCGTCACAAGACAGCTTCATCCAAGAGGGGTAACTGTTGGTGGGCAGTACACACAGCTGTCAATACGTAACCCAGAATTGCTTTTTTGCCTGTTCTTACACTGCCACTATCTGTGCTATTGCCAAAGAGTCAGGCGTTAATTCATGTTTCAAAATCTGTTGCAACTTCAGTCCAGCTGTCTTTATCGGCTGTGATTGGTCACCAAGGAATAATTCTGTCTGCCACCATGGTTGACGCCTTTCCTTTGACTTTTCTTCACCTCATACAGTTTGCCACATATGCTCCATCAGTTGCAGATGATCTTGTTTTCTCTTCACTCTAGACTTTGCCTTTGTCAGTGCATTGGGCACAGCAATTTCAGTGCCTCACGAATTTCTGTGCCTACGGTCTGTTCTGAATGAAAGATAGATTCAGTTCTGTCAATGACCTCTCTTGCCGTTTCTTTCTAATGTCTGTTGTCTCCCTTATTCTATGCAATCCTGCTTCATGCCAATCTTCTTTACGTGATTCATGGCAAACAGTGCAAAGACTGTAGGAAACTGGCATGTATCTCTTGAGATTTACTACCTGTTCCATGGTTTACCTACAACTGTAACAACAACGAGTGTCAAAACCAACACTTCATCTATTTGTAAAAAAAGGCAATCACCATCACTTCTGGGTTAATTCTACTCTAACTACTAACCATTATATACTATAAAACAAATATTTAAGAATGCAAGAAAATGAGAAGATGATTTCACATATTACAAGAAACATAACTTCTGTGTTATGATTAACTTATTTTAATATTATGATATAAGGATCAATAAATGTTTCAAAAATGTTTTTAGGTACCAATAGGTGTTAAAACCGTGACGTGTCTTCTCATTTCGGTTCTTAATAGACTAAAAAGGAATTCTGCCAAGCAGTGTCATTTTGCTGACAAGTTCATGCACATGCTGTTGGTGTGTTTTTGCTTAATGTTGGTGGACATATTTATTTGCAAGTCTGAGTGTCTAAACATCAAAATTCAGTTTGGTAACAACCATTTTCAAAATCAGCAGCTTCAATTTACATTAGAAAAAGCTACCACCGACTTCTTAAAAAAAAAAAAAATCCTCTCGGCTGCTTATAGAAGATTGCTTGTGAGAGTGCCATCTAGCCTCGCCCACGAGGGCTGGTCTGTAAGCGCAGGATCACGAGCGCACAGCAGCACTATGGTCACAACCTTTTGTCCACAGCCACACCCTCCAATACACACTCTATGCAGATCAGCAGCATACCGTTCACCTGGTCACCTAAGTCAGCTTTCCACCTACTTTGTGCAGCTAGGGCAGTTCAAAGCACATGGAACAAAGGATCAGGACCTGGCCCATTTTGCACAGGTGCAAATGTCTACAAGACACAGGGCCAAGGAGAATCAGGCCTCCTGGGTTTAAGAAGTGAAAGGGAACTTGAACATTGGAGTTTTCAGTAGGGAGCTTTCCAGTGTGGAGGCGCATTGCCACGTCCCCTTTTTAAAATGCCAAGTAACTTCAAATTACCTTTGGAGGCATAAGAATACATTAATGAAGCAATAGGACACAGCGGAGTGAGTGCACTGGAGTAATTATTTACGTCTAGATGCAGTGCTAGGCATAAGGTCATCCACCAATTAAAAATTGAAAACACTGTTTGTTAATAAAGACTCTATTGCTAACTTTGGCCTCACCCTCTGGCGCACACACTTCAAGGAGGTTGCCAGCAGAGTGAGAACCACTCCAGTTTCATGGGCTAGAAAGTAACATCTCCTTCCGTATTTAGTCACAGCAGGGTAAAAGAGTAAACAGGGCCTCAGAGTAATTTCCATTACATGCAATAAGGATGACTTATTAAAATTTAACAAACTGCTCTCTCCTGCTGCTCTAGCAATCAAATGTACTTTTACCATGACTTGGACCCAAAAATAGCAGGAGGAAAAAATGTTATGTTTGTGTTTGCTCTTTCATGGGCATATTTATATAGCAGAGGATGATGTGATTAAAGTCTGCCCAGGGCACAGCCCTACAGAAGCCAATGTCGTTCTGCCTGCTTAGACAGAGGTAAAAATTTGACCCAGAGTGTCATTGATCAGCCTGTTTGTTAACTAATTAGCTTAGCGTTCCAAATTTACTTTCAGGGATCAAGGATATCTTGTGATTAAGGCATTTAAAATATGCTGAAAATCTCTCTCTTTCAGTAAGTACATCACCATGAGATATCTTAGGACTTGTGTCTTGCTTACATAACACCACTCTCCTTTGGTGTCAGGAAGCACTTGTCCTTCAGACTCATGCCCCCCGATATGGTGATAGCTCAACATGTCACACACCTATGGTTTAACACACCATACTCCTTTTAATGATACTCATTTATCTTTCTTTTGTGTTTCAAACTATTTCCTGCTTGAATGAGATTTATGATGAAAGAACGAAAAATGCCTCCTAAATGATTCTATTCAGCTGGCGTATTATCTCTTGCAAAACCTCAAGCAGCCCTGGTAAACATCTGTTTGACATGAATTTTCCTTTTTATATTCTGCTTTGGAAATCTAAGGACAGCTAGTGTTCTGCTGATAAAAGGTACATGATGAGCAATGCAAGGTCCTGATTTGAAAAATAACAACAGGTAAAAGGATATTTGCAGAAGAAATCTCACAGACATCTGTAGGGTTTAAAGCGAGTACAAGATTAACTGGCCAACTTGGGAAGAGTCCTTTAATTAGCCAATTCACACTTCCCACATTAATCTTCGTATATGAGCTATGCACATAATATAGTTCTGGCAAAAGATGTTAATGTAGAATTCAAACCAGCTCAAAAGGAAGCAGTGAAGGGAAAGGAGGTTAAATATGGTTACTGCTTAGAGCACAAATGGAAGTCTGCTGACATCAGAAATCTCTTTCAGTCCCTTCCCAGCATTCTTTATGGAGCAAAGCACATTACTAATATTCTGGGGCCAGATTTATCCCAGATGTAACTACTGAAGTCAGGGGTGTTCCATCAGGAATTACTGGAGCTTTTGGGAATCTTTAAGATCACCTGCTGGTGCTAAACAGTTCTCCACTACTTTATTCACTTCTCTGGTTATCAAGACATTTTAAGAGAAAAAACCCCAAACAAAGCCAGAAGTTTTGGTTGCTATTGATAATCCATCACTAGAATTCAAAAACACCAGGCTGCACAGGTAAATCGCCTTATTTTCAAATGTATTATATGATCAGATATTATTCCACCAGCATTATCCCACAGATTCTAAAGCTTTTAAGCCAGAAAACATTGGAATAGCAAGGAAAATTATTTTCTAGCTTTCTCGTTTCAAGTGGACAAAAGCTTTTGGCTCTGATTCCTCCACCAACTCATCTCACCTGATCCTTTCTGTCTTCTGTCTTGTGCAGCCTATTCACCCCCAAGGAAAGTGACTCTAAATTGCTACTAACTCAGAATTCTCCACTCACAGGGTGGTTGCCTTTTATGCTCTTTGAATAGGTGTGAGTGAGTACACAAAGCAAGGACAAATCAGGCCTGTTCATTGTTTAATCCTTTTTTCACTCATTATAGTTTTACAGCTGCCACTTGTCTGAATTTTTGTACTAATATATACGGTCTGAACATTTATTAGTTAGAACCAGTAAAGGTGTTTAGTGGAAGTGGACAAATGGATTCTGGTTATTTCATGTAATCATGGTTTGTTCCCTGACTTTTGTTTGTGGAAAGAGATTCTGTTTAACAGCAAAACATTCTAAAGCAAAGTGTAAGGAATGGGTAACTGATTCATCAGGATAGATAGAGGTATGTTTGGAAACCTAGCCTGGAAGAGGGAGGAGAAAAAAAAAAAAAGTAGTTCTAAGCACGTGTCTATACATCAGATTTCTTAATACCCTCATCACTAACCCATAAGTCATTTCAGCTCCTGTGTTTCAGTGCATTGCATTTCTAAACACAGGGGCGCACCTGAGACTCTAGAGAAACTGAAGACCAGAAAGTCACCTGCTTGCCCTTGAACTTTGATCTGCTTTAGTTACTGCAGTGCATTTGGGTGGTAGCAATCCAGACCATGTTCATTCCTAGCATTACCCCTCTAAGGCATCCACAACGATGCAGTAAAGCAGCTATTTACTAGCAACTCATAATATTTCCTGTAATGCGCTGCCTTCTAGAAAGGAGATTATACAAATCAAGTGTTTCAAAGCAATGAGCTCATTTGCAGAATGCCCTGTTCAGATCAAGGGAATGTTTTTGACTCTCTCCTATAGACCACTGAAGAGACCAAAACCTTCAGCAGCATCCAGAGAAGAGCCCAGGACTGCAAGGCAGTGCACACTGCAGCTAGTTACTCACTCCTGTGTATGACAGGAATTAGATTCTGTTCTACACCTGAGCTAGAAAGACTTCTACACCATCCCAGCTTCACACCTGAGACACAGGCTCTACTTAACCTATGTTCTTGTGATAGGGAGGAGTACAGACATGACTTCTAGCTACTCCAGGTCAGACTGCCCATTCAGAAATCCTCACTTATCACAGCATTGCATAAATGAGTTTCTCCTATATGCCCAGCAGTAGTTTCACCCTCATAACAGAGGTATCCCAGGATATCAACTAAATTAGTTTAAGAGGGAGAATGTATGTTGCTATCATCTTCAGATGCAATGTTCATCTTCCTTCAGACAGCTTAGGACAGGAAGGTTAAGAATAGTTGGTTTTTTTAAAAAAAAAAAAACAACCCTGTTTCTAAACCCCTCCATTAGATTCATTCAATTGGAAAAGTAAGGTTGGGAAGACAGCAAAGTTACACTGGGTTTAGGAAGTAAGAAAAGTCAGGAGAGGTTTTCCTTGTCTAGCTGAAGTACTGCTAAAGATTAGTTCTAAAGGCTCTGGTGGTCTTAATGAAAGAAGAGTTTTCCAATCTCTATACAAGAAAAGTCAGCCCTTCTCCTCTGAAGAAGGCCCAGCCTGTACAGGTTTGCAGTAGAAACATCCATATTCCAGACTTCCTGGCCAGAAGAATAATCTATTAATTTTTTTTTTTTTTATATAAAGGAGAGAGAGAAAGCTATCCTGATTTATATAAGCTAGTTAAACCTAATTTAGAGAGGTCCCTGGTCAGATGTCAAGCACTCATTTTGAGTTAATATCTCCTATTATCTTACCCCATCCAAAGAGAAAAGAGCTATCTGAGTTTGGCTATTAAAAAGACCAAACATTTGACTCAACCACCTAGCCCTCATAGCTACAAACCTCCCCCCACCAAGCAACAAACCAGTAGCCTGCTTCCTGGGAGCTTTATAGCCAAAGGAGGCTGGTTAATTGGATTTAATCAACAGCAGCTGGGGGGCTCCCAGGCCCAGGAAACACCTGTTTTCAGGCAGCCACAGCATTCTTGTCTTAAAAGGATAGCTCAGACAGTCTGGTATATGCAAAAAAAAAAAAAAAAGGGGGAATCTGGATTTCTGTTCCTGATCAGGATGGAGACTCTTTTTAATTACATTTTAAATGAAATTAATTCAACATGGAGCTGTTTCTGTTATATTTATTCCAGGCGAATCCCCACAGTTATTTTATAGCTGATTTTAATTCCTCTGCTGTTTAAAAAATAACTTTGAAAATGTACAGTCAGAAATTAGTCATCTTCTGTTTACCAGAATCGTAGCTCTGCCATATAAAAGACATCCTTCAAGAAACCATGAGCTATGGGGAGCACATCATTATGGAGAACGCTGACCAACAATGCAGAAAGGGGGATGGATAGGATGATGTTATTATAGGCAAGGCTGGCAGTCCCACCTTTTAGTAAGGTTGCACGACATTTGCCATTCTAAGACCCTGTTTTCAATTACAAATCACTTTGCCAGACTCCAACGATTAGGGCTGAAGTTTTTGCTGCTGGGTGTCTGCCTCAGGCTAACTGTTTTTGGGAAATTTCAGACAAAATGGTTTAGCTGTTTCCAAGAAGAAAAAGTACATTGTTTCGCCTGTGTTTGAAAAATTTTGAAACCTTTTCTTTGAACAGCTCTAGTGCCCCTATACTTAGGAATAGGGACTGGAAAATTGGCAGTAGAGTGGACGTTATGCCAGGGATGTGCCTTTTGCTGTCCCTCTGAAAATTCACCCACATTTGACTAAGTTATAAACCTTTGAAAAATTGCAGTTCAGACATGCACAGTAGAGACTTGCTTGAACTTAACAGCTAAAATCTCTGAAACTGCCATCCTCATTGAGCTTGCTCCAGCCCCTTACAACTCTCGGTGCTGACCAGGCTGCATACGTGCCATCTCTCCCCATGCTGCGATTGAGCTTGCTCCAGCCCAGGGGCTCAGAAGGACTTTCCCTGCAATGGTTGCTCCCAGCTGCTCAGGACCAGGGCTGGGCCAAGCACTTGAACTGAGACTGGGGAGCCTGTCTCTACCATGCTCTCAATGATCCCCTGCTGGCACTGAGGCAGCAAGAAGGGGTAAGCCATCTGATTCGAATGCAGAAGGGATGAAAGGCAGACTGAAGGGAGGAAAGGAGTAGATTGAGGAGGCTAGTGAGGGAAGAGAAACTGTGATTGGGAGTTTGAGTGGGGAGACTAGGAGTGGCTGGGCAAGGAGACTGGGAGCCAGGCTGGGAATGGATAGGCAAAGAGACTGCGACTGGGAGCTGAGTCGAGGAGATCGGGAGCGGGAATGGGAAGTGGGAGCTGCGTGGGAAACAAGTGGGGGGGGGGGGACGAACACTGAGATCAGATGACAAGCTGCGCAGGGGGAGGAAACTGGGACTGGCTGGGCAACAAGGCTGGGACTGGGAACCAGTGGCAGAAAAAGCCAGATCTGACAAGGAGCAGGGATGTGGGTGGAGAACTGGGACAGGAGCCAGGGTGGAGGTGAGGAGGCAGACTCAGGTAGGATGAGGCGCCTCAGAAGAGACACTGGGAGTGGGAGCCAGTGGGGGAATATAATAGACGGATTGGATGAGGAACCAGGAGAGGGGAACTGGGACTGGCTAAGTAAGGAGACTGGGACTGGGATAAGAAGCCTGAGAAGTGGAAACTGGGACTGGGGAGGCAAGGATTATATTTAAGGAATGGATCTAGGCCTCAAGGTCTCTGCGTCAGCAGCAATTTCCCTTCCTGGAGGGCTAGATAGCAGCCTGGCATTCCTGTGACTCTGGAGGCCTCCGAGTCTTGGAACCAGGAACAGAGGGTCCCTCTCTGCAGGTCTGTACATCATCCTGGCATTGATGTTAAATTTGAGGATGGTGCCAGGCCTTGGGGTCTCCACAGCATCAGCAACACGAGCAACAGCAGTGTACCCCCTCCTCATGTTCATGATGGGATCTTGGGGTGCTATGTAGGGCCCTGCTTTGAGTCACCTGGCATTTTTGGCAGCAGCAGGGAAGAAGAGAAGGTGTAAGGTGTGTGGTAGCAGAGAAAGTCCCAGCGGGGCTGACGTTCTGGCATGTGCAGGGGTAGGAGAACCTGAGGGAGCTGATGTTAAAGCCCTGGAAGAAGAGGAGGATCCAGTAGGGACTGTTGCTACTGCAGGGGAAGGGAAGGAACCACATTTTGGTAAACAAAGTGGATTTATTAGTTGGAAGATTCCTTAAAGTTATCGTGCAAATCCTCCTCCTGACAAGTCATGTATGACAGCATCACAGGATTTCAGGTGGTTTGTGACACTTGCCCTGCATGCAAAATTGCTGCTACACAGGCACCGAGTTAAAGTTGGCTGGTTGATCTCAGCTGGCCACTGCCTGTCTTTTAACATTATCTGTGCATTATCGTTTCATCATTTGGGTCACATCATAATATCCTCAGCGTACGGGTTTAAAGTGGGAAACTGAGTCACAAGTCCACCCAATTTAGGCTTAATCAATTTTCGCCTTGATTTATACAATTTCAGACAGAATTATTGTCACTGATAATATCTGAACATCCATTTATGCCAGGAAATATACCAGACAAGATGGAATAGGTAGAGGACCAAGTTACCACATGCCAAGGCCCCAGGAAGTTCTCCTGTACTTGATGATGGTCGTCACTTCCCCTGATCCCTTGGTCTGGTCCTTCAGTCCCTGCTTCCCTGATCCCTAGTCTGGTGTTTCTTTGATCTGGGCCTTGTTCACTTGGATTTTTATGAATTTCCACAATCTGCATCACTTAACTTTTCTCCAATCAGCGTTTAGCACATCAAGCCTATGTGTTTTATGTAACCCATACATTATGCATGCGCAAGCTTCAGTTTACACAATTTCTGCATTTTTTGCTGTTTATGCAGTTTGTAAGTCATGTTGTTTTGTGTCTCTCTGTTTCTCGGTCTTCCCAGAAGAAAGGCTTCTTTTACAGTTTTGTGTATATTTACCACACAACTTCCAGCACAACATATTACCTTTTTGCAGTCAGCAATAACATCATTACACCTTATGAGGCAAAGGGTTTTGAACACACAGAGGTGTGCTCTAACTGCTGGGGCACAGGATATTCTAATGTGGGTCTTCCTCAGGCTCTGGTGGTGAAGCTGTTGCTTTCGGGATAAATAACTGAAGAGTCAGTGGGCCGGAGGCAGAGAGGGCATACGCATGAGAGTAACGCTACAGAGCGGGGTTAGGGCGCTCAGCCAGGATGTGGAAGCCCGAGGGTCCAGCCCCCCTGCTCCAGTGGCTCGTTAATTAGTTATCCAGAGTGCGACAGCTTCACCGGGAGAGACTCCCACGGAAGAATATCCTGTAGCCCAGGGGAGAGAGACTCTGCTGAGAGGTAGTAAATCCCTGTGATAATCTTTTCTCCTCGTCAGGCAGAGGGGAGCTTGAAGCAGGGGCCTGTCACCGCCCAGGTACGTGCCCTAATCCCTGGGCTAAAGCTTATAAGGGAGATCTGCCTTCTCCCCCCTCTCCCCAGCTTCTTAGCTGCCTGACTCCCAAGAGGGCTCACAGCTGAGCAGCGCTAGCAGACAGAGGCGCCTATCTCTGTGAGAGGAGCCGTAGCGCACACCCCTCATCATCATCTCCCATGGGGTGGCTTAGGTGGCCCCTGCCGAGCGTGCTGGCTTTTGTGGATCAGTCTGCGCAGCCCGTCCCTCCGGCCCCATGCATTGTATAAGGAGCCTGGGCTCTGCACGGCAGCTTGGAGGATTGCAGTCTGCTCCAGGGACTCTTCTAGGTGCCCAAGTGCCTTTGTGAATCTAGGCCCTAAATCCCACTGATAAATCTGGCCCTCCCTGACTTTCCCACAAGCACTGCCCAGGGTTCAGCATCAC
>VOCO01041330.1:0-10843 GCA_007922225.1 Emydura subglobosa
GGAACTGGTGTATTTAACAGCTTCTTTGGCAGAGCCTAGGGAACTGGTCTTGAGACATCTCAGACACCCCATTGTACAAATTCATAACATAGCTATTAAGGGAATACTCTCTCTCCCCTTGAAATCAGTGCCAGAACATCTATTGTTTTTAGTGGGAGTAGAATTGGCATTTAACTTATTTTTGTCCCTTTAGGCCAAATGCCCAGCTGGTGTAAACAGTGTACAGCCATCCCTTAAAGTCAATAGGGCCAGATCCACAAATGCTGTAAATCTACATAGATCCATTGAAGTCAAGAAGCCACATCCCCATCTAGTTCAAACTGATGTACCTTCATTGAAGTCACTGGGGCTGATCCACAGTTGGTGTAAATTAGTTCTTTATTGGAGTCAGTGGGCCAAATATCAACCAACAGTGCCGGATAATGCGTATCAGCTGAAGATATAATGTGATCGCTGGAGAGCCTCATGCTTGCTTAGCTTTATTCCTGTTTTGTACTGAAGGAAGTCATAGAATCATAGAAGATTAAAGTTGGAAGGGACCTCACGAGGTCATCTCGTCCAATCCCCTACTCAAAGCAGGACCAGCCCCAACTAAACCATCCCAGCCAGAGCTTTGTTAAGCCACATCTTAAAACCTCTAAGGATGGAGAGTCCACCACCTCCTTAGGTAACCCATTCCAGTGCTTCACCACCCTCCTAGTGAAAACTGTTTTCCTTGATAGTTTCCTCAAGGCTCCTTTAAACTCCTTATTCCACAAGTTATAGATAACAGGGTTCAATAATGGAATCAGAACATTACAGCACAGGGAAGGCAGCTTGTCAACAGGTAGGGAGTAGGTGGATTTGGGTCATAAGTACATGGACTCTATGACACTCTGCCAAGTGTAGAGAGGCCGCAAACACAGACACTTTCCCTGCAAGGGAGAGGAGCTGTGGGTCGGGCTGGCTTGGCCATGTGGGCCCGGCTCGCTGGGTGGTTTTCAGGAAGGGAGGATTTGAGCTTTCAGCTGGACACCCGCCTGGGGATCCTCACACAGAGGACACACGAACCGCTCGTCCCCGCCCCCCACCAGCAGCCTCCCCTCTGCAGCCATCGCCAGCCCAGCCATGCCCGTCTGCACGGTGCTGCTTCGCAGCCCGGCTGTCCAGCCTTTCTGCCCCTCACCCCCTCTGGTCCCGTGGGCGTTAGATTCCCACATAGAATCATAGAATCATAGAAGATGAAGGCTGGAAGGAACCTCAGTAGGTCATCTAGTCCAACTCCCTGCTCAAAGCTGGACCAGTCCCCATAAAGTAATCCCAGCCAGGGCTCTGTAAACAAGCACCTTAAAAACCTCTAAGGATGAAGATTCCCCCTCCCTAGGTAACCCATTCCAGTGTTTCACCACCCTTCTAGTCAAAATGTTTTTCCTAATATCCAATCTAGAAATCTCCCACTGCAACTTGAGACCATTGCTCCTAGTTCTGTCACCTGCCACCACTGAGAACAGCCTAGCTCCATCGTCCTTGGAACCCCCCTTCAGGTAGTTAAAGTCTGCTATAAAATATCCCTTAATTCTTCTCTTCTGCAGAGTAAACAGGCCTAGTTCCCTCAGCCTCCCTTCATAAGTCATGTTCTCCAGCCCCTAGTCATTTTTTGTTGGACTTGTTCCAATATGTTCACATCCTTTCTGTAGTGGAGGGCCCAAAACTGGACACAATACTCCAAATGAGGCCTCACCAGAGGTGAATAGAGGGGAATAATCACTTCCCATGATCTGCTGGCAATGATCCTACTAATGCAGCCCAATATGCCGTTAGCCTTCTTGGCATCCAGGGCACACTGCTGACTCAGATCTACCTTCCTATCCACTGTAACCCCCAGGCCCTTTTCTGCCGAACTGCTGCCTAGCCCGTCTCTCCCGAGTCTGTGCTTTTGAAGCATGTTTTTGGAGATCCCACGAATCATCGAAATACTTTTTAAAAAATCTTGCCCTTAATGCATAAACTTAACTCAACCTCTTCTTCTTCCATTGCCTTCTAAAGGCTACATGGGCCTCTAGATTAGTAAAATGTTCAACTTAGGAGTTAGGGGTTCTGATCCCACCTCTGCTGAATGACCTGGGGTAAATATTTTGGGGCCAGACTTTTAAAAGTATTTGTACAGCTAGTGAAACTTTGAAAAACACCCAGGCACTTAACACTCACTGAGTTCAGGGCATACTCCCTAAATATGCCTCAATCTTATTTTGGTAGGACCCTTCCTCAGCCTCTAAGTCCCTGCCCACCATATAATTTCTAATACAGTTGGTGGCCTGTTACTTGAGTTGATAACGTGGATGTTTTGAAGTATGGTTTGTGCCTGCATGAGCCATGCTTAGGCTGGGATTTTCAATGGAGCCCAAGGGATTTAGGAGTCCGACTCCCATTGGCCTTCAGTAAGAGCTGGGCACCCGCCTGTTGTCGTCATTTTGAAAATCCCACCCTAAGTATTCAGAAGTGACAAGGGATTTGGAGTGCCTTAGTAGGCACGTTAAAGGCTCACTAGTCACTTCTGAAAACCCAGGCCAATGGTTGCTAAGATTATGTCAGCCCAGACAGAGTCATAAACTGGTCAACGCTTTTCTTCCCCATAAGTGATTCATCACACTGATTTTCTGCCGCGGAGAAACCAACCCATGTGTCCAGTCCTTCTTCCTTCCAGTTTTCTGTGCACTGGGACATCTCATAGGGGTTTCCCCTATATACAGACCTGCGTGGATGTCCTTCTGGAACACTGCTCCGATCTCAAGCCTTATGGGAGAGTTGTACAGATTTTTCCCAGAATACATTGCTAAGCATAAACACAGCTGCAATGGCTAAAGTCTGGACACAAACTGAATCATGTAACTGGTGTAACTGGCTCCTCAGCTAAACCTGCACACAAGGCTGTTTAATTAGTGTTAACTATGATGTTGAATTAGTCTGGGCTTTTCCAAGAGGCCTAAAGGAGTTAGGCCCCTAATGTCATTGCAAGTCAATGGGAACCAGATGCTTAATTTCTCTAACTCACTGGAAAATCCCACTCTTTTTTTTTTTCATGTGGATACCTTTATAAGAACATAAGTGATGCCATACTGGGTCAATCTATGGTCCCTCTTGCACAGTATCCTGTCTCCTTCTGTTGGCCATACCAGAACCTCATGGGGAGTTTACATAACTGGACAATTATGAATGAATCAGTCCTCTCTTGGCTTCTGGTAGTCAGAAATTTAGGGTCGCCCCACCCTGGGTTGCATCCCTGATTCTTGGCCAATAGCCATGGATGGACCTATTCTCCGCGAACTCCATCATTCCACAGCGGACTAGTCTGAGACCCCACAATTCATCTCACACGAGCCACGGTACAGACTTCACACTGCATCGCTGCTGCCGAGCCCTGTTCAAGTGACAAATTGGCATTCTCTTGAGCCACACAGCCTCAGAGATAATGACTCTGCAGTCAGCTTTGAAACAGGGACTGGTGTGCTGGAGAAAGGCTTCTTATCCATCTAGCTTAGGTAGATTTAATGTGCCCATCTCATTGGTATCTAAGCTTGGTCGCTACCTGATCTAGTGGTCATATGAACTTTTATTACAATAATGTTATTGATCTGTAATTTGTATTGAAGTATCCATTTGAAATTAAGCTCTGCTGATCAGCTAACCGTGAATTGAAGTTCATTTTAATGGATCCCACTGGGCATTACTAAAAAGTCATGGAACAGAGTTTCAACTTCAAACAGATCGCAGAGGGGATTGTTAAAATACAGCAGACTCAACTGGCGTATTGCTACTGGAGTCCTCAAACGTACACCCAGGATGAATTTGGCCCATGGCATTACGTGCCTAGCAACAGAAGGTGCTTATGGATTTCTTGGTGATAATGAAGGCTAAAACAGAATTGATGTTTCATTGAGCAACTCGGTGAGACCTTGTGAGAAGCAGGAAGAACAAAACTATCTGGTCACTCTCCTCAGCTGGTGTTGACATTGCCCCATGGAAGTCAATGGAGCTATGTTAATTTTCACCAGCTGAGGACCTGGCCCTATTAATTGTAGTAGATGATGGATGACTTCATTCTCACAAGAGGACTATCCCCAATGCACTGCCTCCCTTAGTCCCAGAGTAGCAAGTGGTGGAGCTGTCTTTGGAGACGGCCAATTTGACTTCAGGAGAGCCAAAACAGCTATTATCTACAGATAGTCATTATTCCAAACAGCAGCAAGGGGAATCCAGGCAGATCTATGTAAGCATCAGGAGGCCAAAACCATTCCTGGAATGACGCCATTCTAGCTGGTGGGATTATGCCAAGGATGTGTTTGGGCTCTCGAGTTATTAGGAGAATCCCCTGATCAGCTAAAGTGTTGCGTGGCTCAGGGGAATGGAGTCAGATTGTCTTTTAAATCTACTGTCACACTAGTTAATATCTGTCCGCTAGGAAACTGGTGACCAGTTGTGGGTGCTAATTGAGGGTCAGGTTGTCAACCCCTTCCCCACACTGGAGAATACTTACTCAAGCAAACAGTCCCATTGAAATCCAGGGAGCTAATGATGAGAGTAATTGTTTGCCATTTGAGCAAAGGATTCACAATATGGCCTTTATTTAGCAGTGCAGCCACTAGCAATTTAAAAGTCCAGTCCAGTGCACCCGTACCCACACAGAATAGTACCTAGCACTGTGATTAGTCCGACTGATTTCAACAGACCTACTGATGGAGTAAGATCCATGTGAGAAAAAGGGGCAACCACTGGCTGATGGTTGTCACAGTTTTGGTACCCTTTGTGGGATGGAGGCTTGACTTGGATGTCATGTAATTCTTGTGGGACACTTATTCTGTACTTCTGGGTTAGCTTCCAAGCTCTGATCTTGCATCCTGGATTGCTACATGATGAGAGCTTATTATTATTCATTCACATTGCAGTGGTGCTTAGATGTTCTTCCAGATACTTGGGGGAAGGATTGTCCAATGCTTCAGACACTGGTATAGGATTTGGAGACCTCAGATCAAGGCTTTGTGCTACCAGAGGCTCCTTCTTTGATCTTGGGCAACTCATGCATGAGACAGATTTTTAAAGGTATTCAGATGCAGACAGATGCCTAATGGGATTTTCAAAGGCACCTTGGTTTCTAGCTCCCTTTAAGGTCAATGAGATGGGAAGCTGGATGCTTTTGAAAATCTCACTAAGCACCTAAATATCTTTAAAACCTGGCCTTTAGCCTCAGTTCAACACATGTACAATAGGGATAATAGCACTGCCATAGCACACAACACTGTTGTGAGGATAAAACAAAAAAAAGGCTGTCCCGTCTGCACACAATGCACAGTCAACCTGTGGAACTCCTTGCCAGAGGATGTTGTGAAGGCCAGGACTATAACGGGGTTCAAAAAGAACTAGACAGGTTCATGGAGAATAGGCGCATCAGTGGCTATTAGCTAATATCGATATGCCTCTGCCAGATGCTGAGACTGGATAAAAGGGGATCGATCACTTTATAATTGCCCTGTTCTGTTCATTCCCCCTAAAGCACCTGACATTGGCCACTGTCAGAAGACAGGATACTGGGATAGATGGACCATTGCTCTGACCCAGTATGGCTGTTCTTATGTAATCAGGTACGGTAGTAGCTCTATGCACATTGACACTGCATTCATCATCAGAGTAGCTGAGAACAATGGATTGTAAACTCTTTGAGGCAGGGACTGTCTCTTTGTTAGTTGTTCATGCAGTGTCCCACACAACTGAATAATAGTACGTACTTCTGGATTCCATTGGATTGGACATCTGTGCAAGTGAGATGACAGCCAGGGCACCATTATCAGGGTGACAGAGTGGAAGAAGGGTCTAGTGTTTAGAACATTCAGTGTGCACTTAGGACATACAGCTTCAGTTGCCTGATCTACTACTGAATCCTGTGTGGCCTTAGCCAATTTGCTTAGCTTCTGTGTGCCTCGGTTCCATGTCTGTATAATGGGGGTTATAGCACGGCCTCTATTCAGCACTGGTGAGGCCACATTTGGAGTATTGTGTCCAGTTTTAGGCCCCCCACTACAGGAAGGATGGGGACAAATTGGAAAGAGTCCAGCAGAGGGCAAGAAAAATGATGAGGGAGCTGGAGCACATGACTTATGAGTAGAGGCTGAGGGAACGAGACTTGTTTAGTCTGTAAAAGAGAAGAATAAGGGGGGCTTTGATAGCAGCCTTCAACTACCAGGAAGGATGGAACTAGATTGTTTTCAGTGGTAGTAGATGGCAGAACTAGGAGCAATGGTCTCAAGTTGCAGTGGGGGAGGTCTAGGTTGGATATTAGGGAAAAAAAATCACTAGGAGTGTGGTGAAGCACTGGAATGGGTTACCTAGGGAGATGGTGGAATCTCTATCCTTAGAGGTTTTTAAGGCCTGGCTTGACAAAGCCCTGGCTGGGATGATTTAGTTGGGGTTGGTCCTGCTTTGAGCAGGGGGTTGGACTAGATAGTCTCCTGAGGTCCCTTCCAACCCTCATCTTTGATTCAATTATTCTAATTCAGTGCTTCCTATTGGTTCTTGCAAAATGTTTGCTGAAGCAAGAAAGAAAAAGCTGTGACATAAAAATATATGTTTTATCTGCTGGAAAAGCAACACACTGCAGTTATTACATGAGTAGATCACTATGGTTTTTTTCATTTATTTATTGTTATAAGGTTTTTAGATAGCACCCAAAATGTCACTGGACACATAACAGATACGGTGGAGACAGCAGACCAGATTTCAATCTTGGTTGGACAGTTGAAATCTGTAGCCCTTTTGGTCCCAGGATATGAGAAAGACAAGGTAGGTGAGGTAATATCTTTTATTGAACCAACTTCTGCTGATGGAAGGCATACGTTTTTGAGCTATACAGAACTTTTTTTCAGGCCTGGGGAAGGAAATTACAGCTGACTTTTCCAAACCTAACATGCCTCTCTGTTTAAATCTGGCATATGCCGGCATTAACTGAAATCAGAAATTTCACAAAAGGTCTCTGTCTGAATTGCTTAGAATCCAATGAGCGGAGTTTGATATACTGAACCATTTCAGGCCTAAGACCATGGAAAACACTGCACTGACCCCTCTGGACTTTGAATCAGGATTTAAGGAGCTCAGATGAAACGGAGAACCCTGGAGTCAACTCATCATCCCATTGGAAGGGGAAAGATTTCCCAGTCTTCAGTTGCTAGCTTGGGACGTGCACATAGGATCACAGAAGTGCAGGCCAAGAAGGGACCTCGATAGGTCAGCTAGTCCAATCCCCTACACTCATGGGCTAAATAAAAACTAGACCATGCCTCACAGGTGTTTGTCTAACTTGTTCCTAAAAACATCCAGTAAGGGAGATTCCATGTGACAGCTTAACTGCAATCAGAATTTCACAAAAGGTAGCTGCCCGAAATGTTCCTGAAAATCCCACTAGGCCCCTAAATATCTTTACAAGCCTTGCCCATGGACGCAAATCAGTCTGTGGTAGGCACTTTTCAAGGTCCCACTAGGCACCTACCAGCATTGTTAGGTAATATCTTACTATATATGGCCCACTGTCTCAGAGCCCCATCTGTAAAATGGGGGTAACAGCCCTTTCTACTTCAGAAGGGTGTTGTGGGGTTAAGTTTATTAAAAGACTCTGGGTGCTCCAATGCTATGGTAATATCCAGTTTTGGGCCCTCTAGTACAGAAAGGATGTGGACAAATTGGAAGGAGTCCAGCAGAGGGCAACAAAAATTATTAGGGGACTGGAGCACATGACTTATGAAGAAAGACGAGGGAACTGGGCTTGTTTAGCCTGCAGAACAGAATAGTGAGGGGGGATTTGTTAGCAGCCTTTAACTACTTGAAAGGGGGTTCCAGAGAGGATGGAGCTAGGCTGTTTTCAGTGGCAGTAGATGGCAGAACTAGGAGCAATGGTCTCAAGTTGCAGTGGGGGAGGTCTAGGTTGGATATTAGAAAAATCTTTTTCACTAGGAGGGTGGTGAAGCTCTGGAATGGGTTATGTAGGCAGGTGGTGGAATCTCCATCCTTGGAGGTTTTTAAAGCGTGGCTTGAGAAAGCCCTGGCTGGGATGATTTAGTCAGGGTTGGTCCTGCTTTGAGCAGGGGGTTGGACTAGATGACCTCCTAAGGTCCCTTCCAACCTTAATCTTCTATGATTCTAATGAAGGCCAGATCAGGGCCTGCACAAAATACACATTCCAAGCCCTATCCACTCATTCAGAACTGTTATAAGGAAATTTCCCTGCCCAGTGTCCTTCTCAGGGCCCACTTTACTTCCTTGTTCCTCAGACTGTAGATGATGGGGTTTAACATAGGCGTGATGACCGTGCATGAGACCAAGAACAGCTTCTTGGTGTCTGGGGAGTAGGTGGACTTGGGCCAGAAGTAAATCAAGCCGGCCGTGCTGTAGAACAAATCAGTCTTGTCCATGACAACTGAGTGGTGCAGTGGTTTGCATATGGTGACATAGTGGTCATAGGTCATAGCTGCTTGGAGGAAGCACTCTGAACTCCCTAAGAGGAAGAAGAAATACATCTGCAGCATATAACTGTAGAAGGAGAAGGCCTTATTCTCCAAGAGGAGGTTCACCAGCATTTTAGGGACGATGACAAAGTTGAAGCAGATCTCCATAGAGGATAAATTCTGGAAGAAGAAGTACATGGGGCTGCGAAGGGCTGGATCCACAGCTGTAATTAGGATAATGAGGATATCTCCCATCAGGGTTATCATATAAATAACCAAGAACACCACAAAGAGCAGAAGCTGGAGGATATTGGAGAACCCAAAGAGAATGAAGTCAGTGACCACAGTCATTCTTGTAGGAAAGACATTAAAGCAAATTCTGCCCTTTGTTATGTAGTTGCAAACAAAAGGACTTCACTGGTGTTGCATAGGGTTGAAACTGGTCCATGCACAATCATGGAGCCTAAGGGATCCACTTCTGTTTCCAAGAAGGAATTCAATGTTATCCAGGGGAATCTGCTCTGCTCCTGTTAGGGCGCGCAAGACTTTGTAACGCGAAATCAGTATAGTTTGACAAGAGCAAGGCCCTGAAAGCAATGCTAAGCTTCTGCAGCCAGAAAAGTAAGAGTTAAGACCTCTCAGGAGCAGAGCCCAGACGCTGCCCTCTGCCCGACAGGCCAGAGGAGGAAGTGCCTTGGGGTCTGGAGCATCCTGAGACGACCACAGACATTTGTTAATGCTTGATAAGCTAAAAGGTTCCTATTTTAGTAATAATAAAGGGGAAGTGAGGCTATGGCTAAGTTCTTTTTGAAGTAAACAACTAATGTCACCTTATTCCAAAAGGTCCCTAGCTAACTACCAATAGACTAATAGCAACTAAGTGTTAAGGCCCAATACTTACTGGGATTGAGATATACGTCATGTATTACTGGGTAAGGCTTGCTGTAGTGTGGGGGGGAAAAGGGGTATATCAGTCCCCCGGGAGCCTCCCCAAGGGGAGACTCTCCGTGGATCCGTGGAAGCGCTAGCGGATACCTCGGTCAGGACGGTTTCCATACGCCACCCGTTTATCAGAACGAAGTATGGGTCTCCTCGTTCTTGCAGTGGTAAGCGTCCCTGCACACATTTAGATAAGGCTAGCTCTCTTACATCGATGGGCCCGCAGGAGTATATTGCTGTAGGTATCCTCTTGGCAGGTCTCTTCCTTGCTTTATAGTTCACCTCTTTGTTCACTAATTGTTGCTGCTGTTGCAGTTGCTCAGCTCATGATAATAACAATGCATAAGCATGGGGACTTCCCTTTAGTATAATATGCCCATGCAAATCTGTAAGTTGCCATTTTATATCCTTGTGGTTAATTGTACTTTCACTGTACTTTTCACCTTAAGACTTGTGCCGGAGCTTCAGTTCCTGTATGGTAAAGGACCCCCGCTCCTGTCTTTCTTATGCTATCTCATGTAATAAATAAACACTTTTGACATCTTTTTGCCAGTGTGCTCCATTCCGCCACTGAGATAAAAATACCGAACACTACAGCTCCCAAAATGGAAATTCTACGATGAAGATGTCTTCTTTCAATGTGTAATCAGAAGTGCCACCTTGTCTATGTTCCCACTTAGTCCTCTTCTGCTGTTCAGTCTTCCTTTACTCGGTATGGCCAAGGTTGGTCAAAGAGCCAAACTCTGTAAGAACTTCAGCAAAGTCTGTGTGATGTTTAATTATCTGCCACTAACCTGAGATAAGACAAGAGAGAACAGAGATGAAGCCACTCAGAAGACTTCATTCTGCAATTTAGAAATAGAAAGGATTATTATATATTGGCCTCTGGGAGATGAACTGGGACTCTAATTTGACTAGAGTGGTTTGTTTTTTCTTATGGAAAATTTCTAAGAAACAAGAATTTGTTTGCCTCAAAATTTTCACTGCAAAATTTTATTGCCTTTTTCATTTCTGGCCAAACATTTCTGGTTAGCCAATGAAGAGTGATTTTTAGGGGGGATGAAAGGAGACATGGACTGTGGAAGTTTTCATTTACTCGAAAACCCAATTTTCCTTCAAAAGAAGTTTCAATGGAAAACTTTTGACCAGCCCTCAACAGGGAAGTCAGGAAGCCAGAGTTTCATTCCCAGTACTTCCACTGCAACCCTGATATGTGATTGCATAAGATGTTGTACCCAATAATATCTACACATCATCTAAATCTCATACAGTTCATCAAGTAATAAAGAACGAACAGTGAGTACTATAACAAAGGCCAGTCCACAAGGTTTATTGTAAATAGATCCTGTGAGACTAATTGGATATCATTTTTGGATGAGATTACAAGTTTGTCTAATAAAGGTAATAGTGTGGATGTAATACACTTAAACTTCAATAAG
>VOCO01041332.1:0-10040 GCA_007922225.1 Emydura subglobosa
AGAGTCAGGCAGTGACTTGCCCAAGGCCACCCAGCAGGCTGCTGGCAAGCTGGGAATAGAACTGGACTGTGTTTCAGTCCAGTGCTTTAGTCACACTCCTTCCTACCTTGTTTGAAAATGGCGCTATAAACATTTTCCCCCATCATGTTTAGGAGTTGTTTAAATGACCTGAATTCAAGTTAATTTTACTCGTCATGCTAGATCAAAATGTTTTGCTTCAACCGTCCCAGCCTGGGTTTGACTAAATGACAGAGAAAGAATCAAAATCCCTATATTCTGGGATTCGAAAACAATTCCATATAGACCTCCGACAGATTAGATCAGCAAGAGAAGAAACTCTGCCATTTGTTATTTGTCAAAGGGAAGCCAGCACTGAAACACACTCAGATACTATATTAGCAGAAAGATTTTGGGCTCAACAGTCTCCATTTCCTTATAATATTTTGAGCATCTGTTTACTTTAAAAACAATCTATAAGAATCTGATGGGTTACAAATATAAACATTAAGCAACATTTGCTCCCCCCAGCCCCAAATCACAGGGGGAAAAAGGTGCTGTGCCAAGTTCCCAACCCAAAGGAATATTTAGTTCCTTTGTTAAAATAAGATTTGTGTTAACTGAACCATCCACTGAAATTCAAGCCAGACCAGGAAGGGAGGAAAAGAAGAAAAAGATGACAGAATCTAATTAGAATTCAGACCAATTAACAGAAAGAAGGTTTGCCCTTACCTTGACCCCATTCCCTGTAGCTTAGGCCTGACCACTTGTCTAGCTTTAACTCTTTACTCTCCTACACCCCTGTTTGAAAAATGCAACCTGCCAGAAGCTGACAGCAGCCACCCAGTCTGTTTGGGCCCCTGGCTTTCTGCACTGTGGGAGCTGGAGCGCCGACCAGCTACCCGGCAGCCCTCCCTGCCCTGCTTCTCGAGCCGGGCCACCTCTGCACAGCCAGGTGCTCCCTAGGCTCCCCAGGCTCCAAGCCGCACCCCAACACACATTTGCCTCTCCCCTGAAGGAGGTCTGCTGGAGCCAGCTACTGCCTGCGAAACTCAGCTGCCATGAGATGCTTCCTGAGACTTTGCTCACCGCTGCCCTGGCACTCCAGGCTCTGCTGCTGCAACTCCAGAGGTGACGTGGGGTGGCTACACACCCTCCAGAACCTTTCAGTTGTGCTCCCCACTATCAAGAGTTACACCTCATCTCTGTACAAATGCCCACTGGTTTTAATGGAGTTGCTTTGGATTGACATTGGGGTAACCAATGGCAAAATCTGACCCTTTTAGTTCTCTTCCATCCTTGTGCATCACTTAACAGCTACCTGATACAAATGAAATTAAAGACTAACTGGTGATGCTGTGAGAAGTAGTTCCTGCCCATCCCCTGGGAAAAGAGGTGCTTCTAAATCAGTCTGCATCCAAAGGTCTCTACTGAACAAATGCTGATGACTCCAATAACAAATACAATCTAAAGCTTTTTGTTAGAAATAAAGAAATCCATAATTGGGAGCATGCTATTTAAAGTAATCAGCAGCAATTACAATATTATCACTTACTTCAAATTACCCCTAAAGATCTCGGGTGGTATTTATTCCTATAAATGATAACAAAGAGTGAGTGTCTGAGTAGCACAGTTTATGGCAGAGTTCTGGGCATCAGTTATTTAATTGCATACATTTCTCATGCCAGATCATTAGTACAGTTCACAACAGGTCCAAGCCTGGCAGTGAGCCATGTCACTGTCCTCTGTGGGTGTCATATCTCTCAGGATTGGGCCCTGGATAATAGGCGAGATCACTACATTCAAGCACAGATCAGGTCAGCAGAGAGCTAGTAGGCTGCTACTCCTACTCTCTTGAAATCAATGGCAAAGCACCTGCTGACTTCAATGGGGACTAATTCTATGAACCACCCCTCCTCAGCAGAGCAGCTAAGCATATGCTTAACTTTAGTTGACTTAAATGGGACTTACGCGTGTGTGTAAAGCTAAGCACAGATGGAGGTGCTTTGCTGCATAAGATGGACCTAAACACACACTACACTGCTTTGCGGGGAGCCCCATTCTGTGGAATGCAGTGAACTCTTAGCGCCCCATGAATGACCCTCTGTGACTCACAGAGCCAGGCTCAAGAGCAGAGATGTAGCCCTGCTTCTAACAACCGAGCCTCACTGCAACTGGCCTGAAATTAGCATTCTGGAGACTCCAGGACAACTATTTTTAAAAACCTACTCTACGGGGGTTCGGTTGGTGCCTTGGGCTATTGCTGTGAAGCTGGGTTACTGATCCTCCCCCTCTGTGGCAGTGTACCTGGGGAACAGAGCAGCAAGAGAAGGGGCAGCTGAAACAAAATCCATGAGTGTATGTCTACACTGCAATCACAAGGTGTGACAGCAGCTGATGTAGACATACCCATGCTAGCTAGCTCTGGAACTGAGGCAGGGAAGCTGTGGCAGTGCGGGTTCAGTTCTGGCTGTACAACCCCACCTAGAGCCCTAGGCAATGACTCAGGCAGCTCCCCTGCACTGACTCCTGGGCTGCGCTGCTCCGGGATGTGAGCCGGTGAGTTAAAGCAAGCTCAGGTGTGTCTACACGAGTTGCAGCCACACCTCTCGAGTGCAGCAGCCAAACCCCAGGTCTTGAAGCCAGACAATGTCACACAGGTTTTATCCTCTGCGCTCAGATCAGCCACTTCTGCTAAAGCCCCAGAAGGGGTCTCCACAGCCACACCAGTTTGTTCAGAAATAACATCTATCTCCTATGCTCACTTTTCAGTCTTGCTTAGCAACAAGGTTCAACAAATATAAGTGCAGAGTCCTCCACTTAGGAAGGAAGAATCCCATGCACAGCTATAGACTGGGGACCGACGAACTGGGCAGCAGCTCTGCAGAAAGGGACCTGCGGGTAACGGTGGATAAAAAGCTGGATATGAGTCAGCAGTGGGCCCTGGTTGTCAAGAAGGCTAATGGCATATTGGGCTGCATTAGGAGGGGCATTGCCAGCAGGTCATAGGAAGTGATTATTCCCCTCTATTCGGCATTGGTGAGGCCGCATTTAGAATATTGTGTCCAGTTTTGGGCCCCCCACTACAAAAAGGATGTGGACAAGTTAGAGAGAGTGCAGCGGAGGGCAACCAAAATGATTAGGGGGTTGGAGCACAGGACTTATGAGGAGAGGCTGAGGGAACTGGGCTTGTTTAGTCTGCAAAAGAGAAGAGTGAGGGGAGATTTGATAGCGGCCTTTAACTACCTGAAAGGGGGTTCCAGGGAGGATGGGGCTAGGCTGTTCTTGGTGGTGGCAGATGACAGAACAAGGAGCAATGGTCTCAAGTTGCAGGGCGGGAGGTCTAGGTTGGACATTCGGAAAAAGTTTTTTACTAGGAGGGTGGTGAAGCACTGGAATGGGTTACCTAGGGAGGTGGTGGAATCTCCATCCTTAGAGGTTTTTAAGCTGAGGCTTGACAAAGCCCTGGTTGGGATGATATAGCTGAGGTTAGTCCTGCTTTGATCAGGGGGTTGGACTAGATGACCTCCTGAGGTCCCTTCCAACTCTAATATTCTATGATTCTATGATTCTATAGAAAGGACAGATGTAAAATCTGTAAGGCCTTCAAACTGCGCAACCAAAAGGAGAGGGACGCACATTTGAGGGCCATACTCATGGAGTCTGCGCTTTGGGCAGAATCGGAACCGACGCATTTCCTGCAGCACCGAGCGTCTCCTCAGTGCAGAGTGCTCCACCGGCACCGATGATGACCCACCCAGTGTCGAAAAAGAAGAAGAGCACAATGAGCCAGGACTCCCCCACCCACCCAGCCTAGGGGGAGTCAGGAGATGCACCAGGCACATGCCATGGAGATTATTCCGGCACCTGCATCTCCCCGCAGGGAGCCTCTCCCGACTCCTGTGGGGTATGGGAGCACCTCTGCACGGGCCGTCGACGCTGGAGGTGTTCACTGTGGCACGCACCCTCATGGGCATGCCCACGCCTCCGTCCCCCCTTCGGCCGAGGGCACAGGGACCCGCGTCGAAGTCTCCCCCCAGACGGTCACAGAGGGTGGAGAGTGTGAGCTCCCCTCCCAGCTCTGACACCGAGTCATCGAGCTCCTCAACGCCGCAGCACCGAGGGCGGTCGAGAGGTTCATGCAAGAGGCGATGACAATACAGTTCCGCCTCATGTGGGGGTCGCAGTTCCAGCTCCAGCATCCCAGCACCGAGTCCAGATCGGCACTGGTCCAGATCCCCGGTACGCAGCCCAGCGCAGACCCTGGTGCTCGACGTGACAGAACACGCTCGGTACCAGTCCAGATCCCCGGCAGGCAGCCCGGCATGGATCCCTGTTCCCGAAACCCAACACGCTCGACACCGGTCTGGATCCCCGGCACCGGCGGGGAGTCCACCTCCGGAACAGACATGACGGCACCAGTCCCGATCCCGGGACCATAGTCCGGCGAGGATCCCGGTGCTGAAGGACTCGGCACCGATGGCGACAACGGCACTGCACCGCCGCTCGCTGTCTGGGGAGTTGGAGATGGCACCGAAGTGGCACCGCCAGCACCACTCCCAATCCCCGAGGGGCAAGCGCCGCCGCAAGACCTCAGTGCAGAGGCGGCGCTCATCTTTCAGCTCCTCCAGCTGCTCACCCCCCCGCTGGCACCGCAGGCATCAGCACTGACGATCCTCCTCGTCGTCATCTCAGGGTCAGTCATCAACCAGGGTGGGCAAAAAGCACCGGTCCAGCAGCTCGAGGTCTCGTCCCTACCATCGAGAGACATCCCAGTTGGCACCGATACTGGCACCAATGTGGCCACAGGCTCCTTGGTAGTGGCCTTACTGGGGGCCTTGGGGAACCCAGATGGGCCAGGGTATGGTGTGGGTTCACTCTTCAGTGGCCCAACCGGCACCCTCCCTTCCGAGCGAGCCACACAAGGGCCATTCCTCGGAAGAGGAATCGGACCCTGGGAAGGGTTCCTCCACGGGGCCCCTCCCACAATCCTCCTCCTCCTCCCCACTTGACGATGCGGCCACCAGGGACCGTAGGGCACCAGTTCCTGACTTTAAAGCTTACCAGGAACTACTAAGGATGGTGGCCAGTAATCTGAGCCTTGAGGTCAAGGAGTTATCTGAGGAGGAGGATTCCCTATTCAGTGTCTCTGGGTCAGAAGGGCCCTCTAGAGTCGCCCTGCCAGTGCACGAGAAGGTCTTGAAGCTGGCCAAGGCCCTCTGGCAAACCCCTGCATCAGTCGCCCCTACGTCCAAGGGCACCAAAAAAAAGTACTATGTTCCCGCGGAGGGGTTCGAGTACTTGTATACCCACCCTGCTCCGGGAACGCTCATGGTTGATGCCGCCAACCAACGAGAAAGGCAGGGGTCCCAGGGCAATACCCCCAAGAACAAAGATTACAAAAAACTAGACCTTTTCAGCCACAAGGTCTATTCTACGGGGGCCCTACAGCTGAGGATCGCAAATCATCAGGTGCTCCTTGGCAGATATAACCTGAACCTCTGGTCCTCCTTACAGAGGTTCACACTGGGAGTACCACAGGACCAGGCAGCGGACTCCACCACTGTTATGGACGAGGGTGCTGCAGTGGCTGGGGCAGCCTTACAAGCCATCAGTGATGCAGTAGACACTGCCAGCAGATCCATGGCTTCGGCCATTGTAATGCGGCGGTGTTCCTGGCTCTTGTCATCAGGACTATCACAAGAGGTCCAGCAATCCATCCAGGACTTGCCCTTTGATGGTGCTGGCCTCTTTTCTGAAAGGACTAATGACAAACTGCATGCCCTAAAAGATTCCAGGGCCACGTTGAGATCTCTAGAGCTGTACACCCCTCAGGCCTCGAGATGTCAGTCTCGGCCACAAGCCCAGCAGCCTGCCCCGAGACTGCCTCCCAGACCTGCTCAACCCAGGAGGGGTCGAGATTGGTATAGGAGGCCTAACAGACAGGACCACCAAGAGTCCTCAACGAGCTCCCATCAAGGCCTGTACAAGGGACGCAACAACAAGCGCCAATTTTGATGGCGCGCCCAAGGGTGGCACTCTTACCGTCCTGTTGGATCCAACCCTACCGTTTGCCCACAGACTAAGGACATACTACACTGAGTGGAAAACATCACCTCGGACCGCTAGGTCCTCAGTGTAGTATGCAGGGATTATGCCCTTCAATTTACTGCCTTCCCCCCAAACTCTCCCCCTACCCCGTCCGTCTTCAGGGACCCCTCTCACGAGCAACTCCTCATATAGGAAGTGAACTCACTCCTCTGCCTAGGAGCTGTGGAGGAGATTTCCCCGCAGGAAAGGGGAAAGGGGTTCTATTCACATTATTTCCTCATTCCCAAGGCGAAGGGGGGCCTGAGGCCCATTTTAGACCTCTGCCTCCTGAACAGATTTATCAGGCGCCTCAGATTCCATATGGTCTTCCTAGCCTCTATCATTCCTGCTCTGGATCCAGGGGATTGGTTTGCTCCCTCAATTTAAAGGACGCTTACTTTAATATTGCAATCCTTCCTGGTCACAGAAGGTTCCTCCAGTTTGTGGTAGCTGGCTCGCACTACCAGGTCTCGGCCCTACCCTTTGGCCTTTCGTCCGCCCCAGGGTGTTCACGAAGTGTATGGCGATAGTGGCAGCCCACCTGCGTCGCAGAGGGGTTCAGATCTTCCCCTATCTTGATGACTGGCTGATCTGGGGCAAGTCCAAGGCCCATGTGAACTGGCTGATCTGGGGCAAGTCCAAGGCCCACGTGAGGAACAGCCTGGAGCTTACTTGCACAACATGCAGCAAACTGGAGCTGCTCATCAACGAGCAGAAATTGATTTTCACCCCGGTGCAGCGCATAGATTTTATCGGGGCCACCCTGGACCCCACTCAGGCCAGAGCCTTCCTCCCACAGCCTCACTTTGAGGCGATGGCTGCCATAATCGACGATCCCCCACGACAACAGCCAGGCATTGCCTTCAGCTGTTGGGACACATGGCGACCTGTACATACGTGGTGAGGCTGGCTTGCCTCAAGCTCAGGCCTCTCTAGGCGTGGTTAGCCTTGGTGAATGCACCAGCCAGGCACTCCCTAAACAGGGTAATCACAGTTCCCACACAGGTACTGATCTCCTTGGTATGGTGGAAGGACCCAGGGGAAGTATTGAAAAGAGTCTCCTTCAGGGACTTGGCACCTGCAGTAACCCTAATTACAGATGTTTGGAGGCCCACATCAGCTCCAACCTGAGCACCCAGGGGCTCTGGTCGGAGGAGAAAATGAGTCTCCACTTCAGCGTTCGGGAGCTCAGGGCAGTCCAGCTGGCCTGCAGGGTGTTCCTCAGATTCCTGAGGGGCAGAATGGTTCAGGTCCTCACGGACAATACAGCGGCCATGTTCTACATGAACAGGCGGGGGGCGGGGGCGCACTCCTCGGCCCTTTGCCAGGAGGCCATGCAACTTTGGGACTTTGCGGTGAGGCACGACTTTCACATATCTGCCTCTCACCTCCCGGGGGTCAGGAACGATGAGGCAGACCGCCTCAGCAAGTCGTTTCTACCCCGACACAACTGGTCTCTACACCCAGAGGTGATAAGTTTTATCTTCCGCAAGTGGGGTGTTCCCCAACTGGACCTGTTCGCGTTGTCCTGGAACAAGAAGTGCCCGAGGTTCTGCACGCTCCGGGGTCGCGAGCAGGGCTCCATTTTTGACGCATTCCTTATAGAATGGATGGGGACCCTCATGTACACGTTTCCCCCCATTCCGCTACTGCCCAAGGTCCTGTTGAAGATCAAGAGAGACAAAGCGGACATCATATTGATCGCCCCAGCCTGGCCGAGACAGCACTGGTTCAGCATGCTGCTGGAGCTGTCCATCGCTTCACCTCTGCCACTCCCGAGGCATTACGACCTCCTCTCCCTGGACTAGGGCTGCCTGCTGCACCTGGACCTGGACTCCCTCCACCTGACAGCATGGAGACTCTCTGGCTGACAGAGAGAGAGAGAGAGCCTGCTCGGTGCAGGTCCAACAGGTTCTGCTGGGTAGCAGAAAACCTTCCACTCAGGTGGTGTATCGAGCCAAGTGGAAGTGGTTTACCTGTTGGGCAGAGTCCCGGGGAATCCCACCGAGATGCTCACCCATACAGGCAATCTTGGAGTACCTGCTCCATTTAAAGCTCCAGGGTCTAGCACTGGCCTCCCTAAAGGTGCACCTGGTGGCCATCTTGGCCTTCCACCAGCCAATGGAAGGGAGGTCATTATTCTCACACCCCATGTCCGTCAGGTTCCTTAAAGGGGTGGAGAGGCTGTACCCACAGGTCCGTTACCCGGTGCCTCCCTGGGACTTGAACCTGGTCCTTGCCATGCTGACAGGACCCCGCTTCAAGCCCATGGCTACATGCCCGCTGCTCGTCCTCTCGTGGAAGGTAGCCTTCCTGGTGGCCATCACATCGGCTAGAAGGGTCTCCAAGATAAGGGCCTTGACCTCAGAGCCCCCCCTACACTGTCTTTTATAAAGACAAGGTGCGACTGAGACCCCACCTGGCTTTCCTGCCCAAGGTGGTGTCCCAGTTTCATTATAACCAGGATATCTTCCTCCCCGTGTTTTTTCCTAAACCACACAGTACGGAGGAGGAATGGAGATGGCACTCGCTGGACGTGAGACGAGCCCTCGCCTACTACATCGAGCGGACCCGACCGTTCCGGAAGTCGATGCAGCTGTTCGTGGCTGTGGCAGACCAGATGAAGGGTCCCGTTTCCATCCAGCGCATCTCCACCTGGATCACCGCCTGTATCAGGACCTGCTACGAGCAGGCAAAGGTGCCGCTTCCAGGAGCTGTGTCAGTGCACTCAACCAGAGCCCTGGCCTCGTTGGCGGCCTTCCTAGAAAGAGTGCCCCTGCAGGACATCTGCAAAGCAGCTACCTGGTCGTCGGTGCACACCTTCACGTCCCACTACCCCATCGTGCAGCAGGCAAGAGAGGACGCTGGCTTCGGCAGGGCCGTGCTGATGAGAGCAACTTGCTGCTGACTCCTACCCACCTCCAAGGTATGGCTATTTAATCACCTATATTGGAATGGATATGAGCAGTCACTCAAAGTAGAAAACAGGATTACGTACTAGTAACTGTTGTTCTTCAAGATGTGTTAGAATCATAGAATATTAGAGTTGGAAGGGACCTCAGGAGGTCATCTAGTCCAACCCCCTGCTCAAAGCAGGACTAACCTCAGCTATATCATCCCAACCAGGGCTTTGTCAAGCCTCAGCTTAAAAACCTCTAAGGATGGAGATTCCACCACCTCCCTAGGTAACCCATTCCAGTGCTTCACCCCCTCCTAGTAAAAAACTTTTTCCTAATGTCCAACCTAAACCTCCCGCCCTGCAACTTGAGACCGTTGCTCCTTGTTCTGTCATCTGCCACCACCGAGAACAGCCTAGCCCCATCCTCCCTGGAACCCCCTTTCAGATAGTTAAAGGCCGCTATCAAATCCCCCCTCACTCTTCTCTTTTGCAGACTAAACAAGCCCAGTTCCCTCAGCCTCTCCTCATAAGTCCTGTGCTCCAGCCCCCTAATCATTTTGGTTGCCCTCCGCTGCACTCTCTCCAAATTGTCCACATCTTTTTTGTAGTGGGGGGCCCAAAACTGGACACAGTATTCTAAATGCGGCCTCACCAATGCCGAATAGAGGGGAATAATCACTTCCCGTGACCTGCTGGCAATGCCCCTCCTAATGCAGCCCAATATTCCATTAGCCTTCTTGACAACCAGGGCACACTGCTGACTCATATTCAGCTTTTTATCCACCATTACCCCCAGGTCCTTTTCTGTAGAGCTGCTGCCCAGCTCGTCGGTCGCCAGTCTATAGCTGTGCATGGGATTCTTCCTTCCTAAGTGGAGGACTCTGCACTTGTCCTTGTTGAACCTCATTAGATTTCTTTTGGCCCAATCCTCCAGTTTGTTTAGGTCACTCTGTATCCTATCCCTACCCTCCAGGGTATCTACCACTTCCCCCAGCTTAGTGTCGTCCGCAAACTTGCTGAGGGTGCAATCTACCCCATCCTCCAGATCATTAAT
>VOCO01041338.1:0-10772 GCA_007922225.1 Emydura subglobosa
GGGGGGGGGGGGGGCTGCTGGCCATGCCAGGCCAGCTGGGATCCTTGCAGGAAGATGCTTTATCCAAACCCATTGCTGGGTTCAGTGCAGGCGTCGTGGGGCGAGAGGCACTGGCCGGGTCTCTGGGGCCCCCAGACCAGCTATGGGGCCCTGCTGCTCTATGACTGGGTGACCAGAAAAGTGGGGGCTGGCGCCTGCTGTGGCCCCCCCCACACTTGCTTGGACCCAGCTGTGGGGCAGGGGGCCAGGCCATGGGGCTGGAGCTGTAATGGGGTGGACTGGGCAGGACGGGGTGCTGGTGGGATGCACTGCAGTGTGGGCCTTGCCCCTGGCATGTGGGGCTGACGTGCCCGGTGGGGGGGCAGACTGGCAGGGTGCAGAAGGGGAGCTGGTGATGGAGGTGCTGCTCCATAAGCCATGATAGGCTGGGGGGGCTTAATGGGGGGGGGGGCAGTGCCAGGCCCTGCCCCCTGCAGAATCCCTTTATGCAAGGGGCGACGCTGTGGGCAGAGAGGGGCTCTGGCCAACTGGAGCTGGGAGCTGACCCTGGCGGGTTGCGGGGGAGGGGGGGTGGGCTGCAGAAGAGGGGAGGTAGTGCCCCCCCCGTGGGGGGGGGGGATGCCTGGGCGAGGCAGCGCCGTGGGGAGGCTCTGGGGGGGCCCCCCCCCCCCCCCCCCAGTGCTCTGAGTCTCGGGCAACACCTGGCTCTCCAGCGCGCTCACAGCCGCGGCGTTGCAGGCCTGGGGTGCCGGGGGTGATGCAGGGACCCACAAAACGCCCGCTGAGCTCTGTGGAAGCCTGAACGCCTCGGGAAAGCTTTGACCAGGGGTCACAGCGGCAGCTCTCGCCCCGAACGATAGACAGGCTGCTCTGCTGTGGGGCTGCCTCAATCGCTCCTGCTGAAGCTGCGCCACTGTGGGGCACACACAGATGACTGGTTGGAGCAGGGGACATGGCCCCCCCCCCGGCTCCTGTGTCAGTCTCGCTGGCGCTGCCCCAACGTCGATGTAAGCATTCCTCCACAGCGCGGCAATAAGAAAGGTGGCCGGGCCGCTACCTCTCACCCCAGCGAGTGTTTTCCTTCAAGCCTCAGTTCCTGGAGCCCTGTGATTATGGGAGACTCTCAGCCTTTAAAAAGAGTTGGTTTCTCGCCCACGTGGTGGTAGAAGGAGGCCGGGCAGCCTGAGTGCTGGCACCTGGCCACCACCGAGAGACCAGGCAGCGTGAGATGCTGCTGTGTGGACACCACAGGTCTGCATAACAGACAAGGCATTGCTCATTTATGCACATCCATGTGAGCTGGTTGGTATCCCTGACATCCGGTGGGCGGTTCACACAACTGGCATGTTAAGATCCATGGTTATCACGTATTCTGGAGGAACCGAATGGGCCGCAGGGGCAGCAGAGGGGCATTCTATGTCAAAATGGCATTGGCACTGAGAACGTGGAAGAAACTATCTGGATTGCTTGTGGAGCAATATTCTAACAGACAAAGTACAAGATGGGGTATTAGTGGGTGCTACAGACCCCCCAATCACACTAGGGAACAGGATGACCAGTTCCTTACGCACCTGTCTGCAACGTGCACAAAAGCTCCCAGAACTGCAGGATCATGGGGGACGTCAGTTTGAGTGACACATGCTGGGCATCCCAGGCGGCCAGTTCAGAAACATCCTTGGCATTTTTTCCTAGTTCAAAAAGTGCAGCAGACACCACCAGGGATTTCTATATCAGACCTTGTCTTAACAGATAGAGAGGAACTGATCACAGAGCGAAAAATTAACGGTAGCTTAACTACAGGTGATCATGAGTTGATCACATTTATAATGTGCAAGCAGGATAAAGTCCAGACCAGTAATAGATAGGCTTGGTGGTTTGAAAGGGTCAATTGCACAAACCTGAAAATAATAATGAGCCAGATCAACTAGGAGGAAGAATTTAATCAGAAAAATGTGATTGATAATTGGGAATCATTTAAGAATACCTTACTAGTTGCCCAAAAAGCCACACTCAAGGAAGAAGGCCATACTAGTTAAAAAAACTAACCTTCTTTAGAGGAGAAGTGAAGGCACCGGTAAAAAAGTGTGTGTGTGTGTGTGTATATATATATATAAACAAATGGAAGAAAGGGGAAGTTGCTAGTAATGAATATAAATCAGAAGTTAGGAATTGTAGAACATTGATAAGGGAAGCCACTGGCACAAGGAGATGGTTATGTCCAGCAACGTTAAGTACACTAAGGAAGATTTAAAAAAAAAATATGTTAAGAACAAAAAAGAATCCTGCCAATGGTATTGGTCCATTACTAGATGGAAATGGTAGAATTATCAATAATAATGCAGAAAAGGCAGAAGTATTCTATAAATAGTTCTGCTCTATATTTGGGGGAAATCACAAATTATATAGTGTCATCATATGGTGATGATAACACTCTTTCCATTCCACTAGCATTAGGTGGATGTTAAACAGAAGCTACTAAAATTAGACATTTTTTCAAACAGCAGGTTGAGATAACTTGTTTCCAAGAGTTTTAAAAGAGTTGGCTGAGGCGCTCACTGGACCATTAAGGTTGATTTTGCAATAAATCTTGGAGCACTGGGTAAATTCCAGAAGACTAAAAGAAAGCTCATGTGCTAATTTTTAAGAAGGGTAAATAGGATGCGTCAGGTAATCATACGCCTGTAAGCCTGACATCAGTCCTGGGCAAGATAATGAAGTGGCTGATACAGGACTCAATTAATAAAGAATTAAAGGAGAGTAATATAATTAATGCTAATCAACCTGGGTTTATGGAAAATAGATTCTGTCAAACTGATTTGATATCTCTTTTAGATGAAATTACAAGTTTGGTTGATAAAGGTACTATGGTTGACAAATAGCCTTTTGTAAGATGTTTGAGTTGGTACTGCAGGACATTTTGATTAAAAACTAGAATGATATAAAAGAACTGTGGCACATATTAAATAGATTAAAAACTGGCTAGCTGATAGGTCTCAAAATGTAATTGTAAGGGGAATCATCACTGAGTGGGTGTGTTTCCAGTGGGGACCCACAGGGGCTGGTTCTTGACCCTAGCTAGTTAACAGTTCTGTGAATGACCTGGAAGAAAACATAAAATTATCACTGATAAAATTTGCAGATGATACAAAAATTGGAGGAGGATAAATAACAAAGTGGCCAAGTCACTGATTCTGAGAAATCTGGATCGTTTGGAAATCTGGGCACAGGCAAACTCTGCTCTTTAATACAGCTAAATGTAAATGTCTCTGGCCAGGAACAAAGCATGCTGGCCATTCTTGCAGGCTGGGGGACTCTATCCTGGGAAGCAGTGACTCGGGGGTTGTGGTGGAGAATCAGCTGAACATAAGCTCCCAGTGTGATGCTGAGGCCAAAAGGACTAAAGCGATCTTGGGATGCACAGACGGGGGCATCTTAGTAGGAGCTGGGTTTTACCTCTGGGTTTGGCACTGGCGCAACCGCTGCTGGAATCCTGGCTCTTGGTCTGGGGCCCGCAGATCATGAAGGATGTTGATAAATGGGAGAGGATCAGAGCTGAGCCCTGAGAGTTATGAAAGGATTATAGCGTGATGGACTCCAGAAGCTCCATCTGTTTAGCTGAACAAAGAGAAGGTTAAAGGGTGACTTGATCAGAGTCTGAAAGCACCCACTGGGGCAAGACGCATTTAGTAACGGGCTCTTCGGTCCAGCAGGGCAAGGGCTAACCCCATCCAGTGGTGGGTGTGGAAGCTGTACACAGCCAGGCTGGAACCAAGGCGTGCGTGTCTAACAGGGAGGGTGATTACCCATTGGAACGATTTCCAGAGGGTGTGGTGGATTCTCGTCGCTGACAATGGTTCAGACAAGCCTGGCTGTCTGTCTGACAGAGCTGCTGTTCTCTGGGGGCAGGTCCCCGGCTTGCGTGGTGCAGGAGGTCGGACTAGCTGGTTACAATGGAATCGATGAATCACGACACGCATGTGGTAACTCAAGAGGTTTAAACCAGTCCCGCCCCAGCAGCAGTGAGCTCTGCTCAGCACAGTCAGCAGGGGCTGAGAGCACAAAGGGCCCCACTGATCTCGCTGGGGTGGGGTGTGGTCATTTGCAGGGAATACTTGGGCCCAGGGAGCAGGATGATGTGGCCTCTGTTCAGCGGGTGCACAGCCCTAAGCTAACACTGCCCCGACCCTAATCATGGCCTGGGGAGGAGAAGAGGCCATGGGGGGGGGGGGGAACGACTGGGGAGTAGCCCCCCCTCACACCCTGCAGTGGCGGCTCCTGTCCCAGCTCCCCACTCTCCGCTTTGCAATCTGGTGCATGTGGTCACAGTGTCACTCAGCTCTGAGCCAGCCTCAGCCTGCACCAGGTCACACCCCGCCGCCCCTCCGACACCGGGGAGGCCAGCTGGGCCAAACCGGAGCGGGGAGCCCTGCTCAAGGGCAGCCAGCGCACACTGGGACTGGTTTCTGTGGGTGCTGCTGCACCCACGGACACGGGCGAAAGCCATCCCAGCCAGAGCGTCAGAGCAGCCTGTCGCTGAGCAGCGCCAAAGGAGGTGCCAGCAGCTAGTGCTCAGGCACTCAGTGCCCTCGCAAACACCCCCAACAACCTCTCTCCTTTTATCACACACACGGGAAAAGAGGGACGGCGCTGGACGTTGTCAGGTGTTAGTCAGGCTGCCTCTGTAACAGCGCCCTTTGTTCCCGTCCCCTTTAGCCAGAGACATGTTAACAGGGACTCTTCCCCCGTCCGACCGCCTCTGAGCGGCTGTTAACACTGGTAATAACCAGACACCCTAGAAATCCATTTGCCCCAGAAAAATACGGATTTCGATGGTGTTTTATCGGAGAATTCCGGTTTTTTATTCCGGAAAGCTGGGATCCCGGGTGATAACTGTGCTCTGAGGGGAACAGAGAAGTTAGCTGCACTGGGCTGGGCTGTCACTGGTGTTGGTCCGATCCTGTTTCGTAGAGGACAAAGCAAGACAAACACACAAAGGGGGAGAGATACGCACAGCAGAGCCAACGCAGCTTCCGTCTCTGGTGCTGCCTGCTACTTGCACCCTGCCTGCTGGGAAACCACCGTCTCCAGTGGCTGACGATACGCCCACCACTAGTCAGCTCATTCGCAGTCTAGCAGCACGCTCGGATTCCCAGCTGACGCTGCGCTCTCACACAGCCGCATCCGCGAGTGACACTTCCTCCCAGCTCTGCTTGGCTAGAAATCTCTGTCCCATCCTGGTGGGCAAAGCCCTGGCCTCAGTTATTCATGCCTTTGTCCCCTCTTGGCTGCGCTCCAGCAGGCCTCACTCAGGAAACTCCAGCTAGCTGAGAAAAATGCAGCGTCTCCTCAGCGACACAGGCTCCCGCCAGCCCATCACGCCTGCCCTCCGTTCGTACCCACACCATTTCAGTGCCGGGCCCAGGATACTAACACGTTGTCTAAGGCTCCGGGCTGGAGACCACAGTCGCACACTTTGTTCTGGTGGTGCAATGGAGCGCTCACAGTAAGAGCAAAGCTCGTCGGTGCAAGAGACAGAACTTTCTCCGGGGCCCGTCGGAGACTGGAATGACCCCCTGTGACCCATCCATGCCTAAGGCAGCCCCCCTGAAAATGCCAAGGGCAGGGCAGGCTGCAAAAGGAGAGTAGATTCTCCCAAACTGGTGGGTGGCACTGAGGTTAGATTAACCAACCAGGTACCAGCAGTGCTTCTGCTCCCCCACACTGGTTATCGACAAGCTAAAACAAAAAGAAGTTACACAGCCCCCCTTCGCTGCATTTCAGTCTCTGGCTTCCAGTCAGCCATGGAAATGGTTGAGTAAAGAGATACGCTATTAGAACTCTCTCTCCTTTACCAAAGATGTTCTCCTGAGCCCCGAGGGGTCAGCCCCATTACCACCCCAAGATAAGTTTGGATCCTACCCAAAATACCACGCTGCCGGCCAACCCTTTAGTAACTAAACTGAAGGTTTATTGTAAAAGGGAAGAAAGAAAGGAGAAGAGAGATGTTAAATGGTCCAGGCAATCCGACATGTACAGGTGACTGTAAAGTCCATGGATATCAGATTCGCAGCAGAACTGTGCAGTTTGCAGCCTGGTCCCGCCCGTCTGGTGCACACCCGGTACCTGGACGGGTCTGAGTCCTTTGTTCACAGCTCCAGTTGTAGGTGAGTTGATCCAGACTTGGTGAGAAGCAGGAATGAAGACAAGATGGGGATGGTGCAGCTGCCTTTTATGTCCCTTTGCCATGTGGCTTATCCCAAACACAGCCCCAGAGCACATGGCCGGGAAAAGCCTCAGGTGCCCTGTCTGTAGGCACGTCTTTACGTGCCCTGGTGGCCCGTAAGGTGCAGCCCCTGGGTTCTTTCACTGGATTCATTGGACCTGTCAGTTCTCTGGATGGGCCATTACGCAGGCTCAGGGCTGCTGCCCTGCTGTCTGGGGCGTCGCCCAGGGACACTGCACGAGCTGAAATGCAGACACGCCAGACACGTCTATTTAGAACTCGTCATACAAACCTGACATCCATGTAAACATGCTTCTCCATTGCAGCGAATTCCTGCCATGGCCCATCTCAGCCAAGTCATTGTCATTGGGCAATATGGATCCCAATAATATTATGCATGGTCACCCCTCATCCTGACAGCCTCACAGCCCCTCCCCAGGGGCTAAGGACCATCCCAAACCGCCCCATCTTCCACTTCCAGGGCCAGGTGCGTTTCTTTGACTTGCTTCTTCTAACAGAAACACAGAGCAACGGGTAATTTACAGTAATGGCGCCCGTCTGCCAGTCGGAGCCGGCGGCAACACGGGCCGGGGTCAATCGAGCCCGAGCCCCCACCCAGTGACCTGGGGCAATCACCCCCCACCCCCGGGCGCCTCTGCAGGCAACACATCCCCTCTCGCAGCACAGAGACCGAGCGTGGAAGAGAAGCTGAACAAAAGGGGAAATGACCCGGCCTGGACGTGGGAAAACCCCACAGGCGGGATTCACAGGCATAAAACCAAAAGCAAAACACCCGCGTGGGGCAGCTTCCTTTTGCCTCAGGCTCTAAAGTTCAGCAACGAGAAGTTCCTTTAAGGTGCCCCCCCGGCATCACAGCCCCCGGCTCACTCACAGGGGAAGGAGGCAGCTTGCTCACACGGCTACCCACAGGTTGCTGCGCCAGTCGCCTGCTAGCCACCCCGCCGCACACCCTCACCGGCTACCACCTGCTTCACACTATGGCCCGTGCGCGTCCGGCCAGCTCTCAGGCTCAGACGGCTCCTCGGGGTCGCAGCTCCTCGGAGTGAGGCTCAGGCTGAAGCGGGCAGGAGCCGGCGCGATCCCACAGCAGATGAGTCCAGCTCCGGCGAGCACCTAACAAAACAAAAGCCTCCTAATGGACTCTTAATTAGCCCTGTCTTTGACTGGGGGAGGGGGTGGTGAAACCCTGCCTGGGGCTTTTAGGCAGAGCCCCCACTTCCAGGCAGGAACACCCGTCCCCACCCACCCCACTGTCCCAGGGCACTGGCGTCCGAGCCCCTGGCTCAGCCAGCTCTGTTCAGGTGACAGCCACCTTACAACCAGAGCAGGCTAAGCACAGACCTGCTGCCCTGGGCTCCTACAATAACGAGAACGTTTCGTCCCCCGGCATTTCACACCTGAGCGATTTGTTACCCACCTGCAGCCTGTGGCACAGCTGTCCCCTTGTGCGGGGTGGCTGGGCCCGTGCAAATACAGTCTGGCCCTGCCGCTGGCCACATCCTGGGGATGTTAAAAAGCCAAAGTCTCACAGCCCCTAGCAAAGCAAGACACTCACTGGCTGCAAGCGCGTCTCCCTGCACCGGGTGGGCGGGCGAGGTGGCACCCGTGTGCTCACAGCTCCCTCGGACACTTTGACCATGCACACAGGAAAGCTCTGCATATCCCCGGGGACGGGAGCAGGGTACAGCTCCAGGGGCCCGTGGGGCTGCCGTTGAGGTAAGGCTCGGGGATGCCCCTGGCACTGGGGTGCTGGGCAGAGACGGGCTGACCCACCTCTGCTGGGGGCTCTCACTGTTAAAGTCTGCAAAGGACCGTGGGGGCCGGAGGCCGGTCTTGCTGCTGCTTGGGCCCCGAGCCAGGAGCAGAGAAGGGGGAGCCCAGCCCTCCGGGGCCCTGCTGTCCTGGGCCTGAGGGGGTTGGGACCAGACTCAAAGGCACAGCCCCCCCTTTACCGCAGCCTCCCTGAATCCTGCTCCTTCCGCAGGCCCGGAGCCATGAGTCCCCCCCAGCAGGAGCCAGCCATGGAACCTCTCAGCCCAGCCTTTCCCTGCCCAGCACCTCTGCCAGGGGAGCCTCTGCCCAGAGCCCAGCCAGTGCCCCACCAGCCCCCCTGCACCCCCAGCCTCCCTCCTGCCCCTACTTCCCCTCCAGTTTCCTACGCAGCCCCATACCACACAGCCGCTGCCCCCGCCACTGTCCTGGAAGCAATGGGAGGTGCCAGCCTGGCTTCCCCAGGCAAAGGAGGTAGGCAAATGGCTGCCTGGCTCTGGCCCCTCTGGGGCCATGGGGAGACGGTGGCCATGGGAATGAGCAACAAATCATGAGTCTGAAGCCAGGAATCCTGAGCTCCTGGGGAATGTAACCCGCCAGCCTGCATCCCAGGAGGGGCAGACCCCCTGCCTGGAGACTGGGCCCAGGGAGGAGCTGGTGGGTGAGGGAACAGGCTGGGCTTTGTCCTCGCTGGGGATGCTGGTTGCCCCCATGCCCAGCCTCCCCGGCCTGCTTGGCAGAGGCAGCAGCTACCCCCTAGGCCATTGCTACAGTAGACCAAGGCTGTGGTGGTGTGGGCAGAGGCTGGAGTAAACTGAGGAGTTTTGATTGTGGGTTTTGGTATAGGCACAGGGGTCACAGCACCTTATACAATCCTTGATGGAATCTCATAAACCTGGCCACCAGATGCTCTTTGAAAGCAGATTGTCCTGAATTAGCCAAAACAGCCCACTAGTGGCAATGTATGGCATAGTTTCAATACCTGAAGCCTAGGTTGTCCTCTGGAATGTAAGAAAACCTTACAATACAGGAAGCCATTCTATAGTGGGAATTTGGAGTCAGATTGGGTAACCGCATCGTTCAGGGTCTGGCAGATCTGGGTCATGAATGGATTGTTGGGGAGCAGGGAGCAGATGGAGGACATCAGACTGCTGTCCATCACCCTGCTGACAAAGTTGGGCCCCTTGATCATGATGGCAGATGGCTCTTCTCCAGGTTCGAGATGTTAGCCTTTGCACGATAGGGCATCTGCCTTCCCGTTTCTCACCTCAGATTGATAGGTTACAACAAAACCGAAGTGAGCAAAGAAGAGGGACCAGCAAATCTGGGGCTGGTTAAGGCATCTGGCAGTCTGTAGGTGTTCCAAGCTCCTACGGTCCATGAGGACGTCGGCTGGGAATTGGACTCCTTCTAGGAGGTGGCACCACTCCTCGAAAACCATCTTGATATCCAGTAGTTCATTGTCCCAAATACTGTAGTTTTTCTCCACTAGGGACAGCTTCCAAGAACAAAAACCACAGGGGTAGAATTGGTCGCAGGGGCCCACACGTTGCAACAATAGTGCACCTGTGGCATTGGCCTTGATCACAAATGGTTTAGCGGGATCTGGGTGAATTAGAATAGGTGCCAAGGTGAATGCCCTCTTCAGTCCATCAAAGGCTAATTGAACCCCCATGGACCTGACAAACTGAACCCCCTTTTGCAGAAGCACTATTATGGGTGCAACCAGGTTAGTGAATTCTTTAATAAACCACCTGGCAAATCCGAGAAATCACTGCCTCCCACATAATATATCCTTGGGCATGGCCTAGTTGGATATTGCCACCTCCTTACATGGATCCATGGTGAATCCCTTGGGTGAGGTGATCCCAAGAATTCCATTGTGTCCTTATTGAACATGCATTTCTCAAGTTTTGAGTAGAGGTGGTTTTGGCGTCGTCACTCCCAGACAGTGCACACTCGATGACTGTGGAGGTTCTGACTTTCAGAGAAAATGAGGCTGTCATCCAGGTAAATAACAACAAATGGGTCCAGTAAGTCCCTAAAGATGTCATTTATAAAATGCTAGAAGGTTGCCAGGGCACTGCTCAATCCAAATAGCATGACCATGGACATGCTTGGCATGGAACATGGTCTTCCATTTGGCTCCTTCCTGGATCCTCACCAGGTTACAAGTTCCACGGTGGTCTGATTTTGTGAAGAACTTGGCAGGGCGGAGTCTTTCAAACAGCTCATTAATAAGCAGTAAGTGGTACCAGTTTCAGATTGTAGTCTTGTTCAGCACTTGGTAATCCCCACAAGGCTGGAGGGAGCCATCACTCCATGCCACAAAGAAAACCAGGGCCCCTGCTGGCGATGTGGAGGGGCAAATTAACCCCTTCTGAAGGTTTTCCTCGAGACAGTTCCAGAGTGTCTGTAGTCCAGGTTGTGAGAGGGAGTAAATGTGCCCAAAGGGAACCTCTGCTCTTGGCTGGAGGTCAATGGGGCAGTCATAGCTGCAATGAGGCAGTAGGGTGTCGGCTTTCTTTTCACTGAACATGTTGGCATAGCGTTGATATTTAACAGGAATCTGTGGGAGCCATTGAGGAGGTTGTGGGGGTTGCCAGGATCACCTCTGGATCCTCTGTTAGCATCTATGAATTCTTTGGAGGACTGAGTATGCTGCAACGGGTTGTTGGTCCTGGTTCAACTCTCAGGAAACAGGACTGTCAGCAAGAAAGGGAATGAAAGCATATCATGCCTGACCACCAGCTGATGC
>VOCO01041340.1:0-10040 GCA_007922225.1 Emydura subglobosa
CGGGAAAAAGTGTGCCCCCGCTTCTCATAGCCTGTATCACTTTTTCCTCCCTTCTCTTTCTACTGGACCACTTCTTCACATTCCTCCCTCTCCTTCCCAATTGTATTTGTACACATTATTTGCTCCCATGTAAGCTCCTTTCCATTTTCCTCTCTAGGATTTCAGTTTTCCCTTTTCTTTGTTTGTATTTGCATTTTTGATATGTATTTACCTTGATCCTCTATCATGCTGTATTTAATTCCTATAGGGGTGTTTCATGTTATGATGCTCTGGCCCCTATTTCCAAGCACTTCATCTATATTAACTACTTGTTCCACATCAGTGCTCAACTTACAGTTAGAGCACAGATTTCACCTCCTCTAGTGGCAGGTAGTCGTGAAACACACAAGAAGCTTACATGTAAGGTTTATGGAAATCTTCTGTGTATCACATAGAAACTCAACATGTGGGTACTTGTAATCCCAAAGTTTTATTACGTTCTTTACTTTTATACTGTCTGGTGGGTGGGAGTATATTCCTACGGCTATACTGCCATTAATGCAGCGTGGAGTTGCTATCCACAGACATTCTATGGTATATTTTGTTAATTGTACAGTTTTCGTTGATTGTGTTATATGCTTTCTTTCAAGTAGAGCCCTCCCGCCCCCCCTCCCCCCCGCCAACCTTTTGTCAAATTACCATTCTTTTATTCCCTGTTATTTCTTTATCCCATGTTGAAGTTTCAGTTTCCCCTATAGTATCAAGAATTTTTTTTTAAACTTTTATTGTACACAACTGTATAGAATCAAGAACAATGAGTTCTTTTAAAAGTATTCAAAAACAGGTACATAAACATATGAATTTGAGTAATGAACATTTTCTTTCCTCTACTGGCTTGAACAGTAATATCAAACTTTCCTATTCTCCATTGATATGCCAGATATGTCACTCCAACATAACTCAACAGAACTCCAACATAACTCAAAAATGTATTTTGAAACAACAGTTATACAATGTATGAACTAGGCACACTTTTTGCACTTGTACTCCTTGTGCTCATCATGCAGTATGTCTTCATTTATTCCTCCAGGAATGCAGAGAATATGTGCCCACCTCTTACAGGAGTCACACTGGACCTGTCATAAGTAATAATGAGAATATGAATGAAATCACTGGCCAGATAATGAGAAATGTAATTTCTCTTGACTGGTACTACTCCATAAATAATGTTTATTATAATCATTACTGAGGAGATTGCGCTCATCATTGGTGACACAGTACTGCACTCGAATTAATACAAGAATACTGAGCCTTAGGTATGGTATTGAGTGCGGTGTATGTGCAAGTCTTGTGATATTGCTCCATCATATTACTTCGTGTTTTCAAAAAAACGGAACATAACTTACATATTTGCTCCAACATGGAGTGTGTCTGTGTGTGTGTGTTCCTGAGATGTCAGTAATATTTCGGTCATGTAGACATTGAGCTGTGCCACAGACAAAGTGGAAGGGAACCCCCCCATGAAATCCACAACGGCTACAGCTCAGAAGCAACCCTGAACTCAGCTCTGTACACCACCCGCCACACAGTGGATGGGCACCTGGCCTGAGATAAGCATCCCTGCACTGCTCAAGGCCTGCCCCATCCCCAGCCAACCCGCCTCCATTACCCTCAGTTCATGAGGTAGGGTGGCTTGAGGTGGCTCCTGTGTCAGAGTAGATGTAGCTTGTTAATCAGCTATCAGTACATTTGTATTATTAATGTTATTATGTCATGTGCTGTCCTTACTGTTATCGTCATATGTTCTTATCGGGGTTCTTATTGCTTATCGCTGCTAGTGGTGCACTTGTTTTACCTACTGTTACTGTGTGGCTTGTAGTCAAAAACAGTAGCAACCACATAAATTATTTCTTGATTCTTACTATCATGCAATCTTTCTTCTGTGTGCAAGTGATGAAGCTGCAGTATATGCAGTAGTCCTCCACGCTGTCTGAAAAATTAATACAGGTTTTTGTAAGGATGCTTACGTTGTGACCTAAATGCTACATATACACATCTTGTCACTTAAGCAACAGGTTCTAAAATATATTCGTTTGTACTGTATAAGAATATTTTTACTTTGCAGCTCAGAATACTGTTCTCGAACTCTCACTATACTTACTGCTGGTGGATCTAACAATCAAAGTACATATTCGTGTTCTGTCAGGAGGAACAATTCATCGCATCCACATTGTACAGCTCTTCTTCACATTATTCAGACACTGTCACCATGACAGGAAAAAACCTGAGATATACCCACGGAACTATTCACATAATAACCACTTACATTCCCGTTGTCTTACCACACCCTGTGTCCTCAGTCGGTATTCGTAACACAGTTATTACCTGACTCCTGCAGTAAACGAATTGCTATTTTTCTTCGAAAGGTATTCATGGCCTCTTCCGTTGTTTCCACGGTACTGATGTCTTCTTCCGCTAAATAGCTGTCTGCAAACTATGATAACTTTTATTTAGAAAATACATCATTATAACACAGGGATACAAGTTATTATTAAAACTTTGTCTTCAATACCCTTAGGATGAGTGGTCCACAGTTGTGCCCATCACTTTGTGCCTTGTGTTCCAGCACCTTTGTTTTCCAGCTTATGGTGACTTTACTTCTGTCTCTGAACAGGAAGGCTCTGAATTGGTGGAGAGAACAATAGCATGATGTATCACTGTATCCTGGACTTCTTTCCTTCTTGCTTTAGTGAATGCTTTTATCAAGTTCATACTCACATAGATACATTCCTTTCCACGTGATCATGTCAGTTTTACGACACCTACCACTTTTTCCCCTGTCTGCCATGTGGCAAACAAAACATTATGTATCATGCTACATACCCACCCCTCTTTAAGGAAGCTACTATGACAATATTACCCAGGTAGTTACTGTTCTGCAAAGTACTGTCACACGTATAGACACTGTGACCTCTGTACAGAATTAGGTTCTAATCACCTCCAATTCTTCAGCAATTCTTCAACATATGTCCTCTCCTGACATAAGGGGTCAATTATCAACAACTCTTTCTTGGCCATCAATGCTATCTGACAGTGTAAAGACAGAGATGTTAACAATTATTGCCAATATCATTTTTTCAAGCACTGCATAATGCCTTCTCAGAAAAGTAATTCAAGATTTCATCACTGGCAGTGTATCACTATTACGTATCTGTACATCATGTTTTGCAGTCACTCCTGTACAGCAGGATAGATCACAGTTGTAACATTTACATGCAGAGCATCGTAACCTTCTCTGCACAGTAACCGTGTTTTTAGATCAATACTCTGCATTTCACCACCTCCAAAGAAGTTTTGGTTTCCTACATTGCAATGGGACTTTGTGAAGTAATGAATTGCAACATCGTACCTCACTGCGACAAAGTAGTGTATTTAATTTTTCGCGCTGTAATTAATGAAGTGCATACTATCCCAAAGCCTAGCAAACAAAAACATCTTACCCCAATCAACCAATGGTTTGATGAGTTGAAAGGAAGCAGCACTACATCCTTCGTTATCATTTCTCTCTGTGTTCACTGCAAAAAATAGAAGAGAAATGGCAATGACCCAAATGAGGCAATGTGGATTACACTACCACTCCAAATGTCCTTAGAGGGCTACTATTACTCAATCTTCCACATAACCTGACATTTCACGGTTTGTTGCGCGGGTCTTCACTGACTGTCACTACATTCTCTTTCCCCATAGTGGTCAACAGACACAGTTCATTCTTACCTTCATGGAAAAGCGTGATCTTGCTGTGCCATCGAGAATGGTAGTTGAAATGACTGATGAGATGGCTTGTACCTGCTGACACTCAAGAAGATTTATGTGATGCATTGCTCATTCTAGCACACAAACGGCATTCTTAACTGCATTAATTCCTAAACACATACATACATCCATACACGCAATTAATCGTCACTGTTAGAAATACTTTATATACAACAGTAGATAACACTGTTCTTTGAAATGTGGGACTTATAAGCAGAGTGCATGTCAAAGATCTGGTAACAGTCATTCGGTCAAGTAATGACAGTGTGGCATACAACTCAAAGTATTTCCTACTACGTTTCATAGCAGCAAGAATATTGCAATCGTGATACTACATTTTCAGAGTTACACTTTGAGGAAACTTGCACTTCAATTTCTCCGTTCACCGTGCTCATAGTTCTATGATCCATTTCTATGCGCTGTCTAGGTACACCATCCTACCTTTTGACTTTCTTGCTTGACCACACAAAACAAATATGCATCGATAACCTACAAAATACAAACAACAGAAACGGTTCTTGCACCATTTATTCTTCTGCATTCAGGTATTACACCTTTTTTTCTGTTGCTGCCAATTACCTCATCGGCCAGCCATTGTCCTGGCTTCAGGCCATAAAATGAACTGCCATAAAGGATGATATTTCCAACTCTGGCCTCCACTCGGCTTCCGTCGCAGTCAGTCTGCAGTAATCGTACTATAAGAGACGGTTAGAAACACATCAGGCATGTTCATTGCTCATTTTCTCTCCATACCACAATAGTGAGTGCGTCTATTCTTTAAGGAAACATTGACTTTGGGTCCAAATACAGCTTACTTTAAAATACTTTACAATGATTGGTTCTGTTTCTTACCTTTCTGAAACCATTCTCTGTCTTCCTCAACCTCCATACATGGGTCATCTCCGTCACTGGCCTCCTCACTTTCAAGTGCTTTCAATACACATTCCTCTTCTTCCATCTTGAGTACATCAATGCTCCTTTTGAAGCAGTCACCACTGCTGTCACAGTCATCACCGCTGTTTAGAAGCAAGTTTTGTGGGGGACTACTGTTTGGAATGTCGTCAACAGCAGTTTGTATTTTGACGTTGTCCTCTGAGATGTTCTCAGAGACTACTTGTGCAGGTCCTTTAAAGGCTTTCAAGTGGCCTATACTATACATGGTTCCTAAACGTTTCCCAGACATGGTTTCCAGTGTCACTCTTTTACCCACTACACTGGTAAGTTTGTATGGTCCCCAATAGGTAGGTTCCAGCGACCCTCCCTGTCTTGTTTTCCTTCTTGCATTCAGCAACAGAACACTCTACCCAACCTCAAATGTAGTTTTTCCAAATCTTGAAATGTCTTTTACTATACTGCCTTTGTCTTTCTTGTGCTTTCGAAATATTTTTCAAGCACAATGCTACATCCGCTTCTTTTTGTGATAGTCTTAGTAATAGAACACCATGACCTTTATTTTTCAAAGCTTCCCGAGGTCATGGAACCCACTGAAGAAGACGTACAGCGGTACAGGAAAGATTTTCTAATAGTCACACAGTAACAAGTTTGAAATAAAAGTTACGGCCATCAAAGACACATACCATATAATTTTCTTGAACTTGGTCTGCAAATAGCGCTTCCTGTCCCATCATTAGTAGCATTGGTGACATTTTGGTACTCATGCTGGGTTCTGAGTGCCGTGAAAACAGAATGGCTGGAAGATACTCATCCCAAGTATTAAGTTTATTGCCAACACACTTTGCCAGTCCTCTGTTAAGAAAGGTGTTTGATGTATTTTTAAAATAAAGCCAGGGTTAAATCACTTTTTGTATTCAATGTATACATAACCGAAGTGATGCACGGACGATATGTTATAAGAACACCATTATTGTACACAATAACCAAATGTGCTTTAGGGGGGTGCTATCCGACATGTTTCCCGAGGAATTGTCAGGACACAGCTGCTGTGCAGTGTCGCCTTACAGCATTGGGACACAGTAGATAGATTGTGTAAATGTTGAATGGTGCGATTCACCTTCTCGCATGGCTCGTCCAACTTCCCTTTGACACTGTTCTTGCTTAAAATCCCTATACTTACTTTTTGATGGAATTGTTCGTGCTTTCAGCAAGTCCGTTTGTTTGAGGGTGATAGGGGCTGGTGAAGCTACGCTGAATGTTAAATCTCTTGCAAAGTTCTAGGTTCAACTGTAAAAGAAATATTAAACAAATCATGTTAAACAAATCATGTACAAAAACAGTTTGCCTTTTTCCCTCTAATTGCATACATTATATTTCTGTGAAATGGTAGAACATACCCATTCTGCTATGTCACTGGTCATCCCTGGCCAATAGTATCTGGAGCCCATAGCAAGTCTAGTTTTGTTAATTCCTTGATGTCCACCCTGTGGACTGGCATGATAGTGGGTAAAAAGATCAAACGCTTCCTTCCTGGTGTGGACAACAAGTACCTTTCTTCCTTTTGAGGAATGAAAAAGGGTTCCTCCTGTTAATCCAAAAACATAGACCTATTAGTGCTGCAGTGAATGTAGCATCATGACAGCGAACTGTTTCTCTATACAGAAGAGGATAAGATTGGGCCAACTAATGGTCACTGGGACAGTGCATCAAGTGGGTGGATGCAGCCCAGCTCCAACAGAACAGGGCACCTACCACCCGCATCACAGCTGGGAGAAGAAACAGTGTGTGAAATGGTGGCGCACGCCTTCCACAGAAACTGGCTGCTGACACACCCCACAAAGCTGTGAGCTGTGCACAGCTGGGCAGTGGGCTGCTACCACAACGCTTTCCAAGAACTTGATGTCCGCCACCCGCATCTGAGATGCATTAATATGATTTTGAAATATTTTGGTCAGTTCTTATAACATTCTCTCTCCCCCTCCCCCCTTCGACACAGTGGAGATAGAGAAGAAAACAGGAAGGGAAACAGTGATTTTGCTAGTATGGTCACTTTCCATGCTTCTTTTCCTCACTCTTGCATAAATCAGTGGAGAGTCACTACAGTATAACAGTGCTCTGTACAAGAAGGGACAAATCTGTCATTCACTGGGAATAGTAGTGAGCATGAACTGTCATTCAGGGGCAGCTCCCTGCAGCTCACACCAAGTTAGAAGTAAGCATGGATTAGGGTTAGGGCCACAGGAATGTAAGTAATGTCCCTGGGGGTTACTCATACATATTTATAACATCATAGAAAGCTGACACATACATATAAACATTATTATTTATTGTAGTAAACCATGACTGTACAAGAGAGACTCTGCATGTCATATGATATTTATTGTAAGTCAAGAATATGGGTTCAGTAAGATTACACATGGTCATTGATACTCCACAGGTAATCACAATATTATACTTCTGGAATATTTGATAATTAAGTTCGTCTCACAGTCAAAATTACGTGAAAAAGCAGTAATAAAATAAACAGTTGCAAAAGGCAATCCCCAGTGCTGGAACAATGGCCAAAGAAGTGTTGACAGTAGGACTGGAAGTCAGTCATCCTGGAACATGATCCCACAGAAGAATCTTGCGCTACAAAAGTAAGTTAAGAAAGATAGAATGAAAAGTCACAGTAAGAACAAGAGTAAGTACAATAATAAAAAGACAGATATCCTTGCAAAAATTCATACCACTTATTTAAAGACATATTTAGGGTAAGTATTTGCAATTAAAATAAGTAATGTATGACACACTGACATGCATCCACACAATGAAGATAAAGGTAAATGCTGACATGGTAACAGTATGAAGAGTATGGATAAAATATAAGATCCTCAAATGTGTGGCACTCTTTCATGGAATCAGTCCCCCTGTAGCATGTTTCTAGGTATTGGGATGTCTGTGCCTTTAAGAGCTGAGTCTCCCTGAGACAGAGACGAGGGTAAGAGCAGAAACAAAACAGCCCCACAGCCCCCTCAGCCTGATCTATTTTTCAAACAGGGCAGGTCACAGGTGGCCCATCCCAGGGGGGGTCACTGTGACCCCCTCTGCCCCTCATTAGGGTGGGGTTTTGCCTCTACAATAGGCTAACAACGCCTCCCCCTGGGATAAACCCGGCTGATTCCTCCCCCCCTCCCTGGTTTTGGTCCTCAGACCCTCTCCTACTCCTGCCTACATCGGCTGCACAGCACAGACCAGTAAAATTCTGTCCCCTGATTACATCCTGCCCAGCCCCGCCTCCAGTGTGCCTCCTTGGCCCCTTTTTAGCCCCTCTGCACAGCGGGCAACACAGTCTGACTCCGAGCAAGGGCAGGGGCTTCAGAAAATGTTAGTGAGCATGCTCAGTTCTTCTGGGCGTGCTCAGTACACCTCCAGGCACACATTCTCACGCCATACAGTTTTTCACTACACACCTGGCCGGTCATGCACAGCGCGGTCTGACGGTCAGTGAGAACGCGCAGCGGCGGCGGGCAGAGACCAGCGATCATTAACGAGTCTGGCTCTGCCCAGCCTGCCGCGCTACGGGTGCAGGCAGCACCGTAGGACGGAGACGCTGCGGGGTTCGGCGCGGGGCAGGGGCGCTTCGCGGTCCCGGTCCCCCTGGGTGGTGTCGGCAGCCGCCGGGCGGTGAGTGAGCGTCTGTCAGCGGCACCGGCCGGGACCCAGCCCCGCAGACACTCCGGGTCGGGGGGAACGAGGCGGGCTGGGTGGGTCCTCAGCCCCGCAGACCGCGGGGGGCTCGGACACGCTCCGCCCGAGGCACACCCGGGCAGGACGGGGCCGGGCCGGGCCGGGGAAGGGCTGGACGGGCCCGGGCAGTTTCTGGGGTTTTGCTCCCAGCCGGGCCGAGCTGCTGAGAGCGGAGCCGGGGGGGGCCAGGCCCGCGGGCTGCGTGTGTCGGGCCGGGGCAGCCGCCAGCGGGTCTCGGGGCGCTTTGCCCGGCCCCAGCCGGCGACTGTCTGCGGCGAGGGGGTCACAGGCCCGGCCTCCAGCGCCGAGCTCTCCTGTGTGTGTGTGTGTGTGTGAACCGCTGAACGGGCTAATTTTCGAGCCCAGCTCACCGCAGCCCCGCCGGAAACCCTAAACCGTAATTCCCTGCGGCGGCGCACGGGGGGGCAGAGACCTCAGCTCAGCACTGAGCGCGTGACACCTGTGCGCGTTTGTCACCCCGGCAGTGCGTTACGGCAGGTTCCCTGCACCCCCCACAGCGGACAGGCTGTCACTGGGCCGCTCCCGGCAGTGCTGGCAGCTGCAGCGTCAGAAATGGGCCAGGGCTCGAGAAACGGGGATTTAAACACCTGGGTTTATTTTTTTCCTCTTAAACTTCTGGTTCCTGAGCCGTGAGGTGGAACCAGGTCACATGGTCCAACTTCTCACTGCGTCCGCAACAGCTGGAAACTTCCCTTGTCCACACTAGAAAAATAAGTTGACCTAACACAATTGGACTTCTAGGACAGGAGTCGCTGCTTTGTGTGCGGTGGTGGGAGTGTTCCTGATTCACTTTGGGACTAGAAGAAGGCTGGTCCTCAGGACTCCTGAGTTCTTTTCCCAGGGCAGGGGAGTGAGGTCTAGTGGTCCGGCAGACAGCTGTGTATTGGTTAAAGCACAGGACTGAGTCAGGATCCTGGGTTCTAGTCCTAGGGCTGCCCCTGACTGATGATGTGAACACGGCAGGGTGTTAGTTGGGTTATTGCCTCTGACTTAATTTCATCCTCTCTGAGATGGATGTTACATGCTCACCCTGCTCTGCAAAGCAGCTTGAGATCTATGGGTGACAGGTTCTGCAGCAGTGCACAGAACTGATAACCCGTTAGTGTTTGCACAGGCCTTGGAACAACTCCCTGGAGTCACTGACGTCATTGTGTTCTGGAGTCAGGAGCGGGCTGTGCTGTGTAATGCTGCCCCTAGTGGAGACTCTCAGAATTGCAGCAGAATGATGAGTACGGAGGCAGTACAGAGGGCCCGGATGTCATTCACTGCATAACTTGGTACAGCAGAACCGCAGAGTTACGAACACCTGGGGAATGGGGATTGTTCGTAACTGGGAAATAAATGTCGGTAGCTCTGAAGAAAACACGATGGTTCTTTGAAGAGGTTACCACTGAACGTTGACTTCACACAGCTTAGAAACTTTACTGTGCAGAAGAAACCTGCTGCTTTTCACCATTTTAACTGATATGAAATGAGCGGAAACAGTTTCCTGACCTAGTCACGTCTTTTTATTCAACTTTCCCTGGATATTTCAGTAGTTTACATTAACACAGCGCTGTGTGGGGTTTGCTTTTTTTGGTCTCTGCTGCTGTCTGATTGCCTGC
>VOCO01041348.1:0-11736 GCA_007922225.1 Emydura subglobosa
CCCCCCCACTATCAAAAGGTATCAGTTGTTTCTGCTTCCCACATACCCAAGCTACAAACCGATATGCTTGCTAGCCCCTGCTTTTGCAGCCAGAGAAGCCAGCCTCAGCCCACACAGCCGCGCTGTGCTGCACCATGTGTTTAATCCCATGAATGGGGCTTACAATTATCTGCATCTCGCTTTACTACAGAAAAGGACTTGATTGCTCCTTTTGCAGAGCCTGAAGGAAGGTGCTTGGCAAATCCACTGTCTAATGAGGTTGTTGGATCAAAGTCTCACCTGATGGGAGGTATTAGCAGCTTTCAGCATAACAATTCACTGAAGTACCAAAATACCCCAAAGATCTCCCTTTACCTGTGCCTTCCTCTGGCACAACGTTTATGAAGTCAGATGTATTATTCTGTTGGTCAGTAGGGACAACTTCTTGCTCCTCACAACTGTACAGAAAACATATAAATACAATCCAGTTATTTTTTGAAGTTTTGAGGAAAACTTCCCTTGGAATTTTGACCAAAAAACCCAGAGAAATTTCCTCCCCTCAAACAATTCATACCCCATTTTTCAACCAGCTCTGCATTCTGCTTTATGCAGTTAACACAAAGTATGTGGGATGCTGAAAAACTGTTCACTCCAAAAGGTTATGGCCAGTTGTGTGTACAGCAAGACTCAATGGTGCAGTGAAGGGATGTAAGCAGAGCCCCCACATGGGGGGGGAAGGGTACATTTTACTGGGGCCCAGAGGCTCTGGGGGTCCCGGCTCAGGCTGCAACCCCCATTACCATGAGGAAAAAAAATGTCATGGCTCATGAGATTGTATGTATGGGATGAGGGATTGTGGTATGTGTGTGGGAGGGGGCCCGTGTTACAAATTTGTACTGGGCCCGAAAAAATTATGTTTGGGCCCCGGACTTAAGTAGAACAGGGCAAAAGTTTTCCAACTGAACAATCAGAAAACACTGATTCAACAAAATCAAAATGTTTCACAGGACTGGGGATGATTACAATTTTGCATTTTGTTTATAATATATTGCAGAATCATAGAAATGTAGGGCTGGAAGGAATCTCAAGAGGTCATGTAGTCCATCCCCATGCGCTGAGGCAGGACCAAGTAAACCTGGATGATCTCTGACAGGTTTGTGTTCAATCTGTTCTTAAAGATTCTTCAATGATGGGGATTCCACCACCTCCCAATTCATTGTTTAAGAGTAGGAGGGAGTTTACAAGTAACAGGAAAGTATGTGTGGTGGGATGGGAATTCCTGGTAGGTTGGTAAGGAATCTTTTAAACTATGGAATCATTTCACCAGGTGAAGAGATCAGACCCCCACTGCAGAAGTCAAACTGGACAAAGCCCTGGAGAACTGGCTGTAGGGAATGAACCTGAATTGTCCAGGATTGGGATAGGAAGGATGGATGAGCTGTGATTTATATAGGAATTAGAGTTTGGAAGACCCTATGGATTGATGCTTTTAGCCAATGAGTGCTGGAGAAGTCCTATCCTCAACCAATTCCTAGCCTCTCTTCCACCATAGGGCCCACCCACAGCTCATTGATGTTAATGGAAGGACTTCAACGAGCATTGGATAGGCCCTCTAAAGAACTGTGAGTGTGATGGAGAGGAAAAGAAACTTACCTGTCTGAGTTGCTTTTGCCATCATAGAAAAGAATGAAAGAAAGAAAACAAGTCACCCTATGGAGATCCCTTGTGATCTACGTCTCTTATCAGAAGTTGATTGTTACAAGAAATTATACATGGTTTGGAATCTTTGGTCAGGAATTTTCCATCGATATTATATTTCAATTTTGGTGAAGAGTTTTGATTTTCTATTGGGAAAATCAAAATGAAATAGTTTGAATTGGGTTGGTTTGACCTAACTTGAAACACCTCGTTTGGTGAATTGAATCAAAACATTTTGTTTCAGGTTTGTTTGACATTAAACCGCATCTCCCCAAGGTGCTGTGGTGCATCGTGGAAGCTGTGATTCTCATCCTTCATGCCCACATTCTCCCCTATTGGACAGGTACCTTGGTCGGACTACATCTCCCATGATGCACTGCATTCTGCCCTCTGACTGAGTCACATGGTACATTATAAGATGCAGCCCAAGAAGGGGACCAGGCCCATAAGAGGGAATGGGGGCACGAAGCACCCAAACTACAGTTCCCATGAGGTTCTGCAGGTATCAAAGGCAGATAGTTTAATGTCAAAACTGACTGGAAAGGAAACATTTGGACATCTCCAAATCTAAAATTTTCAGAACTTTCCATCTGGAGAAAAAATTTCAATATTTTCATTTTTCATCCTGATTCAAGATGAAAACAAATGTGGAAATATCAGACAAATACTGACTTTCATTAGTCCTTCTTCAAACATTGCACTGATATATTTATATTCTAAGGGCCACATGTAACTTATCACCTTCCACATAGAATCGACTCAAAGGGACTCAAAGGGCCCACAGTAGCTCCGCTGATTTCAATTGAGTTACACCCATTTTACACCTACTGTGGATCTGCTCTTGACTTTCTGACGATTACTAAAGCCCATTCCTGGCACCTTCCTCCCCAAACTGCCACAGAATACAATACCTCATAGTCCAGCTTGCAAAAAGTAGTATCATCTCGTTCAGGCTTGTCGGGCACATCCTCCGTTGGGTCTTCACAACTCACTTGTCCCTGAACATCAGACAGGAGGTTTTCAGGAGGACCCAATTGTGGAGCCAACTGGAACTCCACTGGAAAAAGAGCAAGAGACTGAGAATCAGAACTACAGGTTGTGCACTATTTTAATGGAGCAGGGACTGTCATTAACAGGCCTAACACAATGGGTCCCTGACCTGGTTGGCCTCTAGGACTACTGGAATATAAAGGTTAAGTAATAAATAAGGAAGAGTTCAAGCTCAGGTCATTGATGTGTTACAATATTGTAATATAGGCTCCTCTGGGCCAGTTACTCTACTCCTGTGTTCGTGGAAGGACACGGGCCTAAGCATTAAGTATCTTTGCACTCCCTGTATTCTGAGGCTGCCCACTGTAGGATTAGATAGGCATGGCTAAAGAAAATACATGCTTTGTAGTTTGTGTAAAGTGCAGGTCCTGTTAGCAGCGGTGAGAAGCCCTTGAAAGAATGTGGCTTAGAAGGAAAAACTGAACCTGGAAGGTAACTGATAAAGATAGGAGGAAAAGTCTTTGGAGAAGAGGCCCCAGTTATCAGGTATGGTTCTAACTTGTTTAAACAAAGAAAAAAGTTCTGAAAGAGTCACCAGTAAAAAAGGTGAGTCACTGCTAGTACCTGCTGTCCACTCTTGTAGCTGGCCAGCATGGGCTTAAGCACGCTGGATCTAGTCCTGTTGTGAGTATCTGATCCATACTTATAACTGCATGTTACTAAGGGGGTGTGGTTACCGCTTCAGCATTTAAGGCACATTTGGAGCAGCTGTATAAATACCATTGGGCCTTTAGATTTAATAAAGGGATTTATAGTTAAATAGGTGTCATGGTGATACCCTCTATTAATAATAATAATAATAATTCCAACATACACCCTGGATTTAATGCTCTAGGTTACACTCTGCTCCCCCTGGCCTCTGGGAAGCAGAGACTAGTCCGAGGACATTCTGGCCACACCCCTGATCTGCCTCCTACTTTGGAGGCTGGGAGCAGGGCTGGTGAGAGCTCTTATGCCAGCACCACATTGGCTGGAGAGTCTCAGGAGCCCATTTGTAGCCACTTAAAGGCCCCGTTAAGCTTGATAGCAGGGCATGAATGTGACTGGGAATCAAGCCCTTAGTGATCATTAGTGGGAACCACCCTCACAAACATTTTAAAATTCAAAGACCCACCAAGAATACTGACCTTTCATTAATTATTAGTAGCAGTAATATTACCGATACAACTTTACCTCTGAAATTCTTCAGCAGATCACATATAACTTCCTGGCTTTCACAGACAGCCTGCACTCTGCTCCCCAGTTCAGTCAAAGAATCAACAGGTGGCTCTTCTTCACCTTTCACCTCCTCACACCTAAAGCAGACAGAATGAGGTTCCTTCATTGCAATGCCCGGTCCTAATTGCTGAATTCACTCAGTGAGAAGACAGGACATGGGGGCTAGCACAAGATCTGAGCATGCTGGTCCGCTATGTTATTTAGAACTTATAACGATGTAAACTTGGGAATTCAAAGGAGCTAACATGGAACACGAGGAGTCCTCACCCATGCTCAGCCCCCACCCAGGACTCTCCTCAGCTCAGGGCCAGTGTTGCAGTTGCTCAAGATGATGATCTTCATTGAGCCTAGTGTTGTCCCATATCATAAAACTAGTATTCAAGACACATTAAGCAACGTCTTAATTCCTATGACTCATGCTTCAGAGGACACGCCAGTCTCTAGCGATGGGGGTTAGGGAGGGAACTTCCTCTAGGGCAGGTTATCCCAGAATTGGCCACTAGGGGGAGACCATCTCCTGCTGAAGTGGCTGGCACTGGCCTCCATCGAAGACGGGATACCAGGCTAGATGGGCTCTTGTCTGATCTGCTCTGGTAATTCTTACATTCCTGTGACGCTTTCACTGTTCCATCCTCTTAGCTACTAGACAATGAGGTGGGAGGGGCATCATACATTTTCCACTGGGCTTTCCACCCTTTCCCAGTGTAATGAAGCATGAGGCTGATTAAGAAGACACATACCTGCTTAATGTGCTGTCAATGTCCTAGAAGGGAAAAGGTAAAAAAAGAAACTCAGCTCATCAGCGAGCAACCGAAATCCTTCCTAGGCAGAGGATTCACTTTGTCTTTATTTTTGGTTCCTATAGGAAGTTGGGCATATTTTGGAAACGTCATGCATAGTTCTGTTCTGTTCCCAGATCTGCGAATGCCCTGCTGGGTGATGTTGGGCAAGTCACTTCCCTTCCCTGGGCTTTGGTTTCCCCATATGTGAAATAGAAATAGTGATCTTGACCTTCCTTTGGAAAGTGCTTTGAGATCTACTGATGAAAAGCGCAATATAACAAGCAGCTGTTGTTATTAAGTTTCATTGTTACTCTATGTCAGAGCTAGTTGAATTTTTTTAGATTTTGACCTTTAAGTAACAAGGAGAAATTTATGATGGAATTGTTTGGCAGGATTCTCCCCCTCATGTTTGACCAACCGTGGAGCAGGTGAGAAATATGTAGGAGAGTGAAGTGTTAAAGCTGGACAAATGGTCAGACCTAAGCTATAGGGAACGGGGTCTTGGCACAGGCAAACCTTGTTTCTGGTAATTGGTATGCATTTTAGTTAGAGTCGTGCTATCTCTCTTCTTTCCCTCCCTTTCTGGCCATCTGCACAGGGGATGAGGCTAACAAAATTGCTCTCTCTCCTCCTGTGCAAAGCCTTTGGTGGGAAGAGAGCATTATCTTCTTTCCCTTCTTTGCATACTATATACTTTAAAGAATGTTAGTAGGTTTCAAGGTAATGCGCCTGTGCTCTGTAAGGTAATTCTGTAAACAACAAACAAGGGCAGGTATAATTGTATTCATCATACAGTTGTTAATATTCATTGTATAGGTGTCCACTGTAACCAGATAAGGGTCTATGGGGAGTTGCTGGAAATGTAGACATTTACATACTGTTATGGATAAAAGGATTGTAAAGCACCCTCCTCCTCCCTGCCCCTGGTCGCTCACTCATGTGTCGAGGTGGAATGAGAGGCAATGACGGGTTCCGTCGCCCCAATTCGCCTCTGGGTCCCCCTGTTTCTTATCTCTAACAAAATACATTTTGGACATTTTGAATTTAAAACTAAAAAAGCAAAATCAAGAAAAAAAGGTATGATTCCACTAATTTTTCTCCCCTTTTTTGTATTCAACCATCCCTAACACTTATCTAACTTGTCTGTCTCCATCTGTCTGTCTATGGCTATGGCAGGGCTGTCAAATATCTGGTCTGATTGATATTAGTAGGGCCTGCATGACCTTTGCAGAATTTCAACCTTGATTAGGGAAAAAAAAGTACATTTACAGCCTTTGTGGATGCCAAAAAAACTTTCTAAAGGTGATAAAAGTGTGACTAATGGAGTGAGATCTACAGAGAGCCTGAAACAACAGCACTAAGGGGGAATAATGCCCTTCTTTTAACCTCACTGGCCCTGAAGCCTAACAATCACAATTTGATGTCAGCATTAACTATTTCACTGCTGATTGTTTTAACAGATGAGATAGAGAAGGGGGCCAGAGAAGCTCACAGAAAGACCTGGAAATTATAACAGCAGAGAGAGAGAGAGAGAATGAATGCAGGATGGAATCAAAACAACTCGTGTGTAAGTGTGAGAGAACTGCTGGATAGAATCAGACTTGCTCTGTGTGTCTCTCTCTCTTTGTGGTATAATTTGGTGCAATATATAAATATCCAGTGAAAGTTTTATACTGCATTTAATACCATGGCACCTGAGCACCTCAGAAACAAGCATGCCCTGTATATAATACACATAGGCCACATTCAGACACAGTGTAAACAGTTATGCTGCACTGAAAACAATGGCCTACAGGCTTTAGGTCATTGGACAGGCCTGCACACGTCTTCTGTACAAGTTTGCTCCCTCAACAGTTCCCTGCACCTGACCTTTACTAGTTGCACTGACAGACAGTCAGAGACAGTCCCTGCCCTGAAGAACTTACAGTGTAACGCCTGGCACTAGGGGGCTGTGATCTCAGCTCGGGCAGGGACTGTCTCTCACTATGTGTTTATGCAGTGCCTGGCACATGGGGGCCCTAACATTGACTGAGCCCAGATTTTAAAGGTATTTAGGCATTGCTATGCTCAATATTGCAGTACCCAACTGATGTAGGAGCCGAGGTCCCATGTTCAAAAGTAATTTAAGCACTTAGGAGCCTGAATCTCATTGACTGTTGGGGAATTTTTTGACCTGTCTTACCTTGAGGCATTCAATCACTGGCTGCTGGCGCTTCTGATTTATCTCAGCTATCAGGTTATCGAGAAGTAACAACCTGTCAGAACATCCGTTGGTATTTTTATTCCTCGTCTTCACAAGGTCCTTTATTGTGCTGTCCAAGCTATTACACGTGAGTTGCTCTCTCTGCTTCAAAATCTGGTGTACTTGCTTGAATGCAGACACAATCTCCTGCTTCTGACTTTCTGTCTGCATCTGTGATGAACAGATATAAACAGGGCAGTGACATAAAGTGAAACAGGATTCTCAAGTCTCCCTCCCCAGTAGCAACAGCGTTTCAGCTGTGAGCGATTGAGCTCTGTTAATACAGGGCAGAACTCTGTGGGCCAGATCCTCAACTGGTGTATGTCTCCATAGCCCTTTGGCCATTACACATCGAATTGGAGCCAGTCTCACCTGGAGGTGTCTAAATACAATTTTCAGCATAGGGTTCCTACTAGTAAGATTCTTCTAGGGAGCCTAAACCCAAAAGAGAGGGAATTTAAAAAATTAGGCCCACATCTTCCACTGAAGGTACTTTTGGAAAATGTCTATACTCTAGCCCCAAATCATTAGTCCCAAGATTTTCAAAAGTAAGGACCTAAAGTTAGGCTCCTAAGTCTATATTTAGTAGAACTGGCTGGGAAGTGGAATTTTCATTCCATGGGAAATTCTGAAATTTAAAAAAAAAAAAAAAAAAGAGGATTCCATTCTCAATAGAAACAAAAAGCCAAAATTTCCTGTGCAACAAACATCCTGAAAAACTGCATTGGTTTGATGTGGTTTTTTTTTTTTTTTTTGACTTTTACATTATTTAAATAGTATGTACATATATTATACATATTAAGCTATATTGTAATGGGTGTACAAACCCTGCACTGGCCAGGAAGGCGTTAAGGAACTGCTATGGGCCCAAGCAGTCCCATCCTAGAAAAAGGGGAAACCCAGTTCATTTAGCAGCAGCAGCTGCCCTGGGAAGAAAACAGGCCTTCGTTCAAATCCCAGCTGCCAGAGAAGGGCTGGGCTGACAAGTGGGATTATTCATATGACTGTTGCCTCTCTGAGCCTCTGAAGAGTAGGTGGGCCAGATACAGAATGATTACTTTAAAACACTCATGAGTGATTGTTTGAGAGCACTGAACTGGGACTCCAACCTACCAGAGCCTCTTTGAAAGAAATGAAACCTGCTGTTTGCTTGTTAGATATATTTCTCTTTTGGGACCTTTGGCAGCCCCAGAAAAGATAAACTTCCATATGACTCAGCTGGAGGTCTGAGACTACCACCCCTGGACCTGTGCTGAGTGCCTGGGTGCTGAGGACTGGAGACAGGGTGGGGGCAGGTCGCTGTCACAGCCCAAGGGGCTGCCGTGGGAGAATAAGACCAAGTCCCATCTGTATAATATTAATATTTTAATAGCATATAAAAATAAAAAAGAAGTGACACTATCAAAATGAAACATTTTGGGTTCTTTTTCCAACTGAAACATTTAATTGAAATTGACATGTTCTCATTTTGACAAAACAGCATTTTTTGATGGGAAAACTCTTCAGCTGAAAAGTTGTCAACCAGTTCTAATATTTAGACACTTCTGTGGTATGATTTTTCAAAAGTGCTGAGCAGAGAGCAGCTCCCATTGACTTTAATGGGAATTGTTTTGGTGCCCAGCGTTTTCAAAATCAGTGAGGAAGGGTGGTTAAGTCATTAGTGATCTAAGTTCAATTTCATGCTCTGCACAGCCTTCCCTTGTGACCTTGCAAAAGTCACTGAACTTCTCTGTACAATGGAGATAACAGCACTCATTGGGGTGCTCTGAGGTGCACCGGTACTAAGGTGATGGGGCCCACAGTAAACACCATAGACAGCTTACTTATTTGGAAGCCTAAATAAGAATTAGCGTAGATCCAAAATTTAACACCTACAAACCATTTGAAGCAATAAGAGGGCATATACGTTAGCAGAGAGGTTTCCCCATCACAATCATTTTAAACAGTCCCATTCATACCTTGCAATTTGACATCACATAGGGATTTCCCTCCACTTGGGTACACCAGGGTTTGTGTTATTTGTTTATTTATATGTAGCTTGGAAGAATTAGATTTTAATTGGTAAATGTCAGTCTATGTCTATTTCATCGTACTCATACAAACTGACAACAAAATATTTCCATCAATAATAACTGAAATTTACAGATAGGCAAAGTAAGAAAAATGCTGCTTGAGGACTTATCAGAGTTTGATTTAAGAAGGTTTACATGATATATTTTCACATGTGATGTTGACAATCTGTGTTTTAAAGGTATCTTTAATTTTTTTATATCTCAACATCTACTGTCACTAAATAATTATCTGACTCCTCCCCATAATTTCCCACAACTGTGAAAATTTAATGGACAAAAATCTTTATTTTAAAAAAAAAAAAGCTTAAAAATAAACATCATTATCCATTGAAACTATCAAAAAAGGAAAATCAGGTTCTGCTAAGCCTATTTATATTAGTGCTGGCTAAAGTCTTGAATCAGGATTTGAGCCCCATTGTTCTAAGTGCTGTACAAAAATGTAGTTTTATAGGTCTGAAATAATCCAGGGAAGACATTTGAGCCAAAAATTTCAAACTTGGTTATTGATTTCAGCCACCTCAGTTTGTGGGCGGGGGGAAGGGTGAGTACACAACTTGAGACTCCAAAGACCTGACTTTCAGGGCTAATTAGTGTTCTCATTGACTTTAAGGGGAGTTTTCACCTTTCAGGGCCATGCTGTTCTCAAATTGCATACTCGGAAATTAAGGCATCCAGAATCAGAAGCCACGCTGGTTTCTGCCAGGGAGAAATCTATGCCCAAGATGTTCTAATTTACACTCATTCCTGTGACTCCCCCCACCACCACCTGCATGAGCCCTGGGAAGCACAGAACAGACAGGGCACAATGCATTTAATCCACTCCATATTCCAGGGGCTGGGAACATGAGTGAGGCTGCACAGGGAGTACTCTGAGTCAGGGGAGCTTTTTGCACCTTTTAAGGCTCATTTACATGGCCAGAATGGCAGACGAATCACTGCAGTTTCAGTGCAGAACAAACAGAGATAAACTGTCTATGAGTAAAGTGAGGCTGGAAATTATGTTTCTAGCCATTGGAGGAGGTAGGTTCTGGCACAGCCTCCTAAAAGGAGCACAGGGGGCAAACACCCCAACTAGTTGCAAGATGGAGCTTGATACATTTCTGAAGGTGATGGTTGCCGGTGACAACAGAAACTGGACTCAGTGACGCAAGAGGTCCCTTCCAGTCTTATGTCCCTGTGGGAAGGTGCTCCATGCTTTTGTCTGGCAGTTCTTTGATGTACTTGTGATCAAGTAATGCAGTTGAAACTAATATGAGATGGGGAGTGAAAACACAAGAGAGAGCCAAACCCGGAGACAGCCAACCTGGAGAGTCAGCCCCAAACCCACACACCTGTGAGGCCTGTCAAACCCGGAGAAGGGCTGCTCCTTAAAAGGGAGGATGGCAATCCAGGACAGCACTCTGAGGGAAGCAGAGTTAGAGCTCCTTAGCCTCACAGAGCAGGGGCTGCTTACCCAGAGAGCTGCTGAAGTGCATCTGGAGGGACAGAGGGACCATACTTACCTTGTTATTTTATTAGAGACCTATCCACTCAGCCTGGACCTCACAGACACACACAAGGGGTTGGGAGCCCAGCCCCACTTCAGAGTCTTTTTGCCTTGTGAAGAACAGCAGGGTGAACCAGGACTGTTTTGTGGGCTGCAAGATTATTTTCTTTGCCTTTTATATTTTGGACAAAAACAGAAGTGGGGGGAGCTGCCTTCCTAAGCCACACAGGCAGAGTGCACACCTCTCACTCCAAACGGCCTGTACAGCCACAGCCACATCCACAGCCAGCACAGCCCAGCTGAGCGGAGAGGTCGTGCCCCTCACCTCAGGGGATGTCCCAGGGGTACATCCTGTGACAGGGACTGTTACTAACGCTGGCGGTGGTTAATGAGGAGCGGACACTCACCAGCAGAGTTTGACATTCCTCCTCTCGGGCAGCTCTCTGCCGGGTTGCCGCTCTCGGGCCTGTTCTGCAACGACACCAAAGAGATCCCCTCAGCTTAGCAGTGACCCTAACACCCCGGCTGCCTGGACCTGCCCCTGGGAAGGGGCTGTTTTAAATCGGACAGCCCTGCTTCTTCATGAGGGATACAGACAGCCCGGCCGTGGGGGCACGGGCACGGCCTGGCCGTGCGGGCGGAGGCAGGTGTTAGTGTTGTGCGGTTTGGGAGGACGGCGGAGCGGTGTCCATTCCAAGTATTAGGCGGGGTGCCCTGTTTGCCCTGCCGGAGTGACTGGGGGCTCAGCCGGGGCCAATTAACCTGCCAGCCCCGCTGAGGGGAACCGGGCGGTTTGACCGCCTAGCGCGTGACAGCCCGGCTGCGGAGGCTGTGGGGCTCGGGGGGGTTGCAGGGAAGGAGCCTGAGATCGCTGTCTGGGGCAGGGGCGCCAGCTCCCATCTGAGGGGGGAGGGGAAGAGGCGCTAGCGGCCGGGTGGGTTCACTCCAAAGCTCGTGAGGGGAGAGCGACGGGGGGGAGGGGAGTTCCCGTCACGCATAGTCACAGTCCCCCGGGCCGGTGTGAAGTGAAAAACTGTATTTCGCGAGAATGTGTGTCCCCGCTCTGTTTCTCCCATGTAGATGGCAGAAGGGTAAACCTGTGACCACTGCATTGTGCGCATGCTCACCGCATTCAGCATTCAGCAAGCATTCAGCAAGCAATGACACACAAAATCACGGGAAAAAGTGTGCCCCCGCTTCTCATAGCCT
>ML681505.1:0-73745 GCA_007922225.1 Emydura subglobosa
CCCATTCCCACCTCCTACTCAATGGTTGTCATTAGGCTTCAAATACCTGGCTTTTATCCACCTCCCCCATTGTTCTCTATGCACTTAATTATGTATATGATGATCCTATGTTTCTCATTTCTATCTCTGCATCTGATGAAGTGAGCTGAGCCTCAAGAAAGCTTATGCCTGCTAAAATTAAATTTGTTAATTTTTAAAGTGCCACAGAACTCTCGTTGTTTTTGCTGTATACAGACTAACATGGCTACCCCTGTGGAATATTTATATATTAATTATCAGCCTTATTCCTATCTGTTGACATGGTTGTTTAAAGGCATCAGATGTATGCAGACTATCTATCTAATAAGACCAGATTCTCATTGTCGTAATGGGTTAAATTCATCTTATTGTGTGTGTGCCCCAAGTCCATGTTGCGAAAGGAACAAGTAATTGATTTATATGTGCTGAATGGAAAAGTTCATTGAAGATTGTTCATTATATTTCAAGGTTTTGTAACCATCTGTTCTTGTAACTGTTCCTACTTATTTTTGTAGTAGATAAGGAGATGTTGTTGGCCTCAAGAATGGATAAAGAGGTACAAGTTGTAAGCCCCATGGGGAGAGGTGCTCAGAGACAGCAAAAACCCTGACCAAAAAGTAACCAGCTGAACTTGAAATAGGGGTAACTTGTGAGCACAGCATTTCCTAGGCCCAAATTTGGAAGTTTGCAGTCGCTGCAACTTTTATTTGTTAAGTTACACCTGGTCAAGGATAAATTTCTGGCCCGGAGACTTCCCAAGGATGGACCGACAAAGTGACGTAGGAATGCTAATGATTGGTCTGGTGGACGTATAGGCTGGAGTGGAGATAAAAAGGGTTGTCAGACAAAGAAAAAATTGGCGAGCCTTGTCGTGAGGACCACCGAGCTTCCCCAAAGGGTACACCAGAATTGTGCCTGCAAGAGGATCTCATCAGCCATCCTGCCTCTCTCCAGCCCATTTATCTCTGCATTAATTAGGTAATTGTGCTGATAACCCTTTGGGACTTGTCTTGCGGATGAAAATACCCTAAGTGTGAATACGATAGAGATTCCACCTAGAGGAAAATATCCTGAAGGTGAATACGATAGAGGTTCCACCTAGAGGAAAATATCCTGAGGGTGAATACGATAGAGGTTCCGCCTGATGAAAATACTCTAGGTGCAGATACGATAGAGGTCCCATCTGGATGAAAAATTAGAATTCTAAATAAAAGAACAGGTCTTAAAACATCTGTTATCTTTGCTGCTACTGAGTTCATCTCGACATGTGGTGAGTAGTGAATGTGAATGTAAAACTAGCAATAATTCTATTTGTATTTTAGGAGTGATTGTGACTATAACTGTTGGAATAACTGCTTTTTGTATGTGCTTTATGATTGTTAGTTGTTTTTTTAGTGTTATATGTGTTTTGAGAGTTTGTAATAGAATAAGGGAATAAGATTTGTGGTAAAATACATTGTTTAAGTTACTAGTTGTTGTATTAGTAAATTTTGTGTTTAGAATCTAATCATTGTAATCAATTTTTTTTGTTTGTAATTATATAAAAGTGAATCAGTGAAAGAAAGATTTCATTCAAGTATTTATATTAGTAAATTGATAAATAAAAAGTTTTAAATGGTTACGGATTTGAGTAGTTTGCCAAATTTTTCCAGGAAGTTTGCCAAATTTTTTCTTCCCTAAATTAGCGATTTCCAAGCCTCACACTCTGTCTTAAAAGGGAATATATATGAACTACCTTAGTGTCTTAGAGCACCCTTCAAACTGCTACCGTAATTTGGGGGGGGGCCGTTTGTCTCTGGTAACCTTATCTAAACATAGCACTCAGGCACCTAACTCATCTCGTTGGTGCTAGTGTTACTCCATTGCCCAAATAATCCTGATTTAATCTTTGTGATTTAATCACAAATAATCCTGATTTAATCTTTGCCCTGCCCATGGTGTCCCTTTAAATCACCTGGGTTGCCCTGCAAAGTGTTTATGAAAACCGGTGTAGTGACATTGGAGTGAATGGGATTATGCTAATTTCCACCATTGCAGAATCTGGCCTTTTGATATTTTATAAATTTTATTCCCAACTTTTATTTTTTAGGTTGCAATCTGGCCCCAGTGTTCGGGGACTGGCTGGTTCAGGGGGACGGGAAATGGGACACAGGGCCTTTCCCCTCTAGGGGGTGCTGGATCAGGGTCTAATTCTTTAGGTGCCCTCAACCTGTGTGCAAATAAACCCATCTTTAACCTGACACAAATTGAGTGCAGAGCTCCTGATTTGGTCTAAGGAAGGTGATTTTTTATTGTGTTATTTATTATCCTTGATTATTTCATAGTTTCTCAGCAGCCCAGGACAAAACTGACAAATCATTTGTTAACAATGATACCCCTGGCAGCTCCTCCCCATTTACCAGGATTAATTGCTTTTTGCTGCCTCTTTAAGAGTCTCTGATATCCGGTCCCATAAGGAGAAAGGAACCTGAGCCTGAGCATTAGCATGTGAACTGTCTGCCAGAGCTGTGAACAGAATGACAGGCTGGGTGGGACCTGTGAAAATGAGATCCTGAGCTTGTTAATTAATAATAATCTCTCACATTTCACCAGCGCATTTAACCCCAAAGCACTTGACACACTGCATATGTGGGAATCGATGAGATGCAGGCACATCTGGGGTGGGACACAACAGCTGTTTATACAGGGATCACTCACCCAGCACTGAGATGCAGCCACATCTGGGTATGGCATGGCAGTTATTTATACAAGGATCCCTTATCTCATGCTGAGAGATACCCATTTCTGGGGTGGGGTTTGACAGCTGTTTATACAAGGATCACTCACCCAGCACTGAGATGCAGCTGCCTCTGGGGTATGTCGCAGGAGATTTTAACCTCTTTTTACCTTCAGCAAACAGGCCTGTTCCCAGGTGCATGTAACAAAGAAACTGGAAGGACTTCCACAGCCACTATTAATAGGTATTAGCTATTAATCATTTATACCTAACCCATTATAAATGTGCAGGCAAAGCCATTAAGGGGCACTGCTGCAGGGATAAGGCCAGGAATCTCGCCTACAGATTGTACCCCTCGCCTACCTCCCCCTCAGACACACACACACACACACACACATTGCCCGCTGTAAAGAATCCACTCTGCTTTTCCTGGGGTCAGGGATGGTCCCAAGAAAATGAGACTGCAACATACAATGATCTCTAGAGCTGACAACTTGGAGGGCTGGGAAATTGGACATGGGGCAAGCAGTGACTGAATTAACTGCACAGGAACTTTATTCACAGAGGGTTATTGTTGACAAGCAGAGCCACGTGACCTTCCAGGCTGTGAAAAGACTACACTTAAATCTAGGAAAACATGAGTTCAGGCCCAGTAAGACTCCAGCTGACTGGCCGCACCCCTGTCTCTCGGGCTCGAGTCACATTTGAGATCTAATTTTTTCAGTATTGCTTCCCCCAAAGGGACACTGGGTGCAAGACACTGACTGAGATCAAACCCACGGGGGAGAAGAGTTTGGGGCAGATCTGAGGCAGGGTTTGAGTCCCAGGCAAAATAGCATTATCAGAACTGGACAATTTTGTTGTCATGTGAATTTTGGGGGGAGGGGAACAGCTGTATCTCTGAAAGCCTTTGCTCAATTTACCTCACATTTTGGACCACTCACCTTCCCCAGGCCCCCGTGACACACAGCAGTTTTCAAGACAATCTGAAGCCATGTGTGGATTTGGGAGTGAAAACTGGCTACTGAACAACTAGAACATCTCTCACCTGCCAGGTTGCTGAGTGTCCCCTGGCTGTGCTGAGTTTGGTGGCCACAGTCCACTTCCAGCAGGCCACATCAGAAACAACAGCCACTAACTCCAACTGGCCCCCTCACCGGCAATTCCAGCAGAGACGCCTCAACCAAGGGCCATGGAGATTGAGCAGCCCTCTATCCAAGGGGGTTGTGGAACTGGGTGGCAAAGGGGTGAGATTGGGAGATTCAGTCCCCAAAGTTCTCAGCTAAAAACAAAGAAGGAACCAGACCCAATCCACATCCTTGCCTCCTGGGTCCACACTTCTCCTTCCCCCAGCCTCCTCCTTTTCCTCCCTCCATCTGACCAGGACTGACACCCATTCTTCATCCATAGAGGGCTCAATTGACCTCACATTTTCCAAGCAAAAGGATGAGCTATTAATTAATTAATTAATTGTACGTTTATAGTGGGTCTCCACAGAGTTTTAGTCTAATATTATTGGCTTTATTATCCTGCAGTGGAATAACTTTGCACTGAAGGGTGCTTTTGGAAAGTGTGGATCATCTTTGGTTGACCAGTTTATTTATTTTTTAATTATAAAGCTATATGAAACAGCCCTCCTTAGCTATTCTGGACCTCATGATGCTTAACATGGAATGATGTATAGCAATGGGTGAGCCAGTTCATTTGCTGTTCTGTGTAGCAGTAGCTTCTCTTATATATAAACACATTTCATCCCAAAAGATCCTAAAACATTTTACCACTATATATATACATACATTGTGTTGCAGGGTTGGTTGAAGAGAGAGAGAGATTGAGCCGAGTGGAGTGATGAGCGTTTATTCGGTTACAGCTTCTACTCCACTCATTCCCCTTTGTCACACGCGTCCAACAAGTGAGGCCCAGGTTCACTACTTTACAACCTTTTATCTAAAATAATATGTAAATACACACACTTCTACAATGCCCCATAAAATACCTATGTGGTGATATAAAAGATTATAAAATGAATATTAATGGCTAGGGGAAGTATATAATTATATCCACCCTTGTTTGTTAGTTCCCATGAAACTTGCATAGCATATACATTTTAGCTTAACAGCAGGAATGACAGTGAAGTCCCTTAACAAACTAGCAACAAGGGAAGAACTAGGGGGAGGGATCCCGAGCCTTCCCTATTAGACATGCTGCCTGGGAAAGAAGGGATATCACCCTTTTACCACATTTTTTGTCCAGGTGGTGAGGGGAAGAATGATCAGAGGGGAAGGGGGTGGGGGGAATATAGCTTTCCTGTTATCATGGTGCCTATTGCGAAGGTTTTCCCTGTTCTGGACACTGCTAGAAAGTTGCTCCCTCCTTTCCTAACTTCAAGGCTAGAAAGTTGCTGTGGTTTGCTTCTCCCCCGCTCCCTAATTTCAAGGCTAGAAAAGTGCTGTGGTCTGCACATGATTATTGCTTGTGTAGTATATGGCCTTTTTAGTCCAAATCAGGAGTCCTGCAGGGGATAATTTATGTCCAAAGCTTAGGCCCAACTCCCAACCCTCTAGGAATGTGGCCCAGTGCTGACATCCTTTGTCCCTGCACTCACACACTGCAGCTTAAATGCAGCCATCTATGGGGAGGTGGATGAGGATGACAGCTCTACAGAAGTGGAAGAAGTGAAAGTTTGGCCAAGGATGTTAGGTGGGGGGGGTTCTGAGTTATTACAGAGAATTCTTTCTTGGGTGTCTGGCCAGTGAGTCTTGCCCACATTCTCAGTGTTTAGCTGATTGCCATATTTGGGATCAGGAAGGAAATTTCCCCCAGAGCAGACTGGCAAAAGCTCTGGGTTTTTTTTGGCCTTCCTCTGTAGCATGGGGCACAGCTCACTTGTTAGTGGATTCTCTGTACCTTAAAGTATTTACACCATGATTTGAGCACTTTAATAACTCAGACATAGGTTTGGGGTCTATTATATGAGTGCGTGGGTGGATTCTGTGGTCTGCATTGTGCAGGAGGTCAGACTAGATGATCAATTTGGTCCCTTCTAACCTTAGAGTCTAAGAGTCTAAGGAGATTGGGGCAAACCACCATCTTACAAAAATGTAATATGTCCATACAAGGCCAATAAAACTTTGGTTTCACCTGAAAGACCTCTTCCCCAGATAAACTATATGTCACTGAATTTATATATCTTGGAAGGATGAAGAACTGAGTCAATTCTGATTAATTTGAACCTGTCCTTCCAGAAGGGTATTGGTATTTGAAAATTGATGCTTCGGTCTGATCTATACTGGGGGCTTCTCACTGGTGGCAACCAGCTCAGAAATAGTGGCAACAGTGCTAACTCTTACTATAGACAGTGAAACTAAACCAATTCTTCACAGCACTCCCTGAGGATGTGTTCTCACAGAGAGGACTGTGGTGTGTTGGCCATCGGTGTTTATCAGTGTAGGCTGCATGCGTGTGTCCCTGTGTAGATGCTGTCCCAGCTCTGGCCAGGAAACTGAGACGGCTCTCACAATTGAATGAGTCGACACGACCACAGATTAGCTGAGTAACGAAGGCGCCCAAGCAAGGTTTATTACATGTGGCACAATGAGAAATGACTTACAGAGTATCTCTGGGTCAGTTTCATATTGGCGGCGTTACAATGGTCTCGGCCCAACGGCGGGACTTTCTGTTATCCCCTAGATCAGACACCGGTATTCCCTCTGACACCCTCTTTTATACACTGTTACATATACTTTCGGTCTGCCCTCTTTCACATAGGTAGTTGCCACCCTCCTGACATAGTCCAATACCACCTTTTTCCGTTGATTGGCTGATTTGGGCACCGCCATCCCATGTATCATGTCTACCCATAAAAGTGTCATTTCAGAGAGTTAGTATCTTGGTACCTCTTATACCTACTATGTATTTTAGTAATATTTTGGCAGTCTTACAACCTTGCAAAATCAGCACTTTCCTATACCAGTCTCAGTTAACTTGAGTGACCCCTTATACTTCTGTTCACTCGGCTTTTTCCATTTAGGCCTTAGACTGTTTTACAGGCCTTAAGCTCTCACTTCTTACTACAAGACCAGCAAACATGTGACTGTTTACATTACAAACATTTGTTCCATAAAATAGGCAATAAACACCTGGATACACACAGTCTGAAAACAAAGTATATGTTAATCTTATCAAAATTTCCCATAAAAATAAATCCTGGCTCTTGAGTTTTGGTACCAGGAGCGGGTTTACTCCTCCAAAATATTTGGAGACATTCCTTATTAAAATAGAAAGTGAAATATGACAGCAACAGTACTAAATACTAATACTAAATACTCAATACTAAATCATTCTGTATTCTTTGCAGCCACCTGGCTTGTAGTTCACAGAGTGTATCAATATGAAAGTTAATTTTCTCCATGGTTATATGTTCTTTGTCTCTTATTTCCTAATACTTTAGGGATAATAACGTCCCTGAGACACTGACACAAAGGGATACATTTTCACCTCTAAAAATGGTCAGAAATGTTCATAAGTGTTGTGTGTGTGAATCAGGGTAAGAACAGATCCTAGGGTGTTTTGGCCAACACATGTGTATGTGTGGGAGTGAAGAAAAATGTTTTTTACCTGTTGCATCATTCTGTAACGATAGGTTATCTTTCCCTGCATATAAAATACGCATCTCTTTTCCACATGACAAATGAAAACTGCCCACCAACATCATGGCTGGGAGAGTAACTAACAAAGGTCAACATCTTCAAAGTGGCCACAGATTGTGGGTATGAAACTTGACACACCATAGTCCCGAGTTTCACAAGAACTGAGTACCACCAATTCCATTTGAACTCAGTAGGTGATGAATATGTGCCGCACTTCTGATAAGCAAGCCTCAGGTGTTTTAGGAAAACACTGGGGCATGCAGAATCAGTGACCAGTTTTGAAAATGTGGCAACATGGATCAGAAAACTCACTTTCCCTCATTCATTATGAGCAGCTCTGAGGCTCTAGATTTAGAAGAGAACTTGACAATGTTGAGGGTCAATTTTTATGTCTGATCTTGCAGAGTTAGGAGTTCTGGGTTGCTGCCTTTTGTTTTAACTTATTTCCCTGGTAGCCCAAGAAACACAGCAAAAATTAGTTTCAAACAAGAGTCTATTGTCTGCTTCCATTTAATTAGGAATACATTCTTCAATTAAAATTCTCTTGGGAGGAAATAAAAAGACCATGGCTTAAATTCAAGGGAAAAAATGATTTTGCAAAACTTGAAAGGAAAGACTTCTAAAAGTTTTACACATCTCATAACTCCAGTGGGTTCTCCAGGCCCTGGCAACCAAGCTCATTTATGCTCCAGTGCTGAGCCACAGCTGGCCTATAGTCATTGTGTAACTATGTGGCTTCCTACTGCCTTGACACTAGCCACCAAATTGATTTCTGGTGAGCACAGAAGTCAAAGACTCCATCAATGTATCCAAAGCTGTGATCTGGTCCTTGAAATTATTTCAGTCTTGCAAAGCTCATGGCCTGTTCTGGTCCTACGACTGCCTTTGGCAAGGTTACTCCTGAATTCTTGTCTCTTGTGAAGCAATATGTTGCAATGCCAGCTGAGTATGAATAAATGGAGGGAAATATCTATCATATGAAAACACTGTCAACTACTATCTGATCCACTAGGCTGGGTGGAGATTTTTATGAACAAACATTGAAAGCAGAATGGATTTGATTTGGAGGATGGAACTCAATTTAACTCTAACATGGCTTTCCTCCCCCACATCAAACACTAGTATACAATGTACCTAGGTACTTTTATGTTGAAATACAAAGTTTAATGTACACTCAATCTTTCCCTTGTTTAAGTAACACGTAGGTTACTGCACTGATCCTAAACTAAAAACTTGAAGCATCTTTTACACCACATTTTTTAGAACTATCAGTGGAGCTTTTATCTCAGCTGCTGCTGTGTGTGGATATTGATAGGATGCAAGTGTTTCTTATTTTAAAACATTTGCATTACTCATACTTTACCACAAGTATTTAATTTTATGCCCCAAAGACATGCAGAACCATGTTTATCTTTCAATTGAATATTGATCTTAGATCCTAGTAGAAAAGAAAATTCTTACCGGAATGTACACCTCAGTATCTCAAAAGTTCCTTTCATCAGATGCTGAATATTTCAAGGAACAATTGTTTTCTTTTTTCTCCCGTGACACATTTTTCATGAGTATTCAATAGGATTTAATGCCCTGGATGGATTCCACAACATTCACCAATATAAGACGGACCACTAATGTAATTGAGTAGAGGGAAGCTAAACACAATCAAAGCTTTCCAAGCTAGGGACCCATTTGAATGGCGCCGACACAACTCAAACATTTGGAAAAGTTGACTGAACACTAAGAGTGTTTTAAAACTGAAAAAAACATATATAAGAAGAGACATTTATGAAAGGCCTTTTCGCACATTTTCTTGCCTTTGTTCATTCCATTTCCTAAGGGGATAATCCAAGGAGCCATAACACCAGCATAAACTTCTGAACGATGGGCAAACTTCCAAAGCTATAGAGGCTTGGTTCATTTTAGAGAAACATCAAAGCTTATCTGAACCTCAGTGGTTTGGAAATCAGTCTAGAAAACACTTCAGGCTCTGGCTTGCTCAGGAGTTTTTACTAGTATTTCCAATATTTTGGCCAGGCCAGAATTACCACAAGAGCAGCTGTTTTCACGATATTTCTGTCATGCACAAGACTAGGAAGTATAGAGGCACTGGAAAATTAATAACCAACCCAGGAAGTCAAGAAAACTATCTTTGGACTGCAAATAAAGGTTTGAGTTTGGTTCAGGAGTCTTGATTTTTATCTGAACTGCTTCAAGTGTTCTTGTTAGAGCTGTGCGGAAGATGGAAAGTGGATTTCATGAAGCATTTAGAGATTTCAAAATCTGGTTTTCTGATTAGGAACAAAATCTGAAAATTTTGAAATTTTCTGCATAGGAAAACTCTGCAAAAACATTGTTTCAGGTCAATCAAAACCTTTCATTTTCATTTAGATTTTTTTAGTTTCTATTATAATATATAAAATAAATAGATTTTGAAATGAAAAATTGTTTCAAAACAAAAAATGGAGCAATATAGTAAAAAAAGTCAAAACAGAATGGGTCAGAATTTTTTTTTTTTTTTTTTTTTTTTTTGAGGAAGAGGAGATTCAAAAGGAAATTCCAGCAAAATTGACCCCATATTTGAACATGTTTTGATTTCAGCAGAAGATCATAATCCAATAGAATATGGGTCTCATCAAAATTTCTCTGACCAGCACTAGTTCTTGAGCAGTACACCTGCCCCCTTCATTTTCACTTGCAGGACTGAAAGCACCTTCCACATACTGCAAAAACAACATGAGTTCTGTGGCACTTTAAAGACTACCCCTCTGGAACTCTTCCACATACTGTCACTGATTGTTGGTGTGACCCATCCGTTCTTAGGGTAGTCACCTGAAAATGCCAAGGTCAGGGCAGGCTGCAAAAGGAGAGAAGATTCTCCCAGCACTGGTGGGTGACACTGAAGTCAGACTTCACAACCAGCCACCAACAGTGCTTCTGATCCCCCACACTGGTTATCAAGAAGTCAAAATAAAAATGTATGCAGCCCTCTTTACTGCATGTCAATCTCTCACTCCCAATCAGTCACTAAGTCCAGTAAAGATATTGGTTATTTAAAACTCTATGCTCTTTACCAAAAAGGTTCTCCTAACCCCACAGGGTTAGCTTCAGTACCAGATCAATATAAATTTGGATCTTACCCAACATACCACATATCCAGCCAATCCTTTAGTAACTAAAACTAAAGGTTTATTATAAAAAGAAAGAAACAAACTATAAGAGAAGTATTAAATAATCAAAGCAATCCCATACATACAAATGATTTGAAAGTCCATATACATCAGGTTTCTAGTAGAATTATGGAGTTTGCGGGCTTATATAATCCTTTTGGTGTACATCCAGTACCTGGATGGGTCTCAGTCCTTTGTTTCACAGCTTAAGTTCAGTTTAATTGTAGATGAGTTGATCCAGAGGTAGGTAGATGACTGAAGACTGAAGACTGACTGAAGACAAAATGGATGTGATGCAGCTGCCTTTTATGTCCTTTGGCCTATACCATGCTGCTTGTGGAAATTACAGGAATAAGATGGAGTTCAGGGTCACATGAGTAAGTCCTGGTGACTCATCAGGTATATCCCTGGCTTCTCCCTCTGGTCCCATTGTACTTTTTAATTTCCTTAGTAGGCCATTAAACAGGCTAGTGCTACAGCGATCCTATCTGGGATGTTGCCCAGAAACACAGTACAAATTGAAATATAGATACAAACACATCTATAACTTCCATTAAACATATAACACATGAACATAAATGTTATCACCTTACTTAGCACATTACAGTTTTTCTAACAGTACCTGACACAGCATATCTCATATGAATTATTATGATTTTGACATATTGAAGTTCAATAATATAATAAATCTTCCCTCCCCATCCCCTCACCAATCCAGCCAGCATCACAGTTGGCTCTAGAAAAGAAAAAGCTTTAGGAAAAGTCCATGATTTGTTACATGTTGATAATACATGACATAATAAGTACTAACAACAAAGAACAATGACAGAAAATGCAGCAAAACATTAGAACTGTTTGCAGATTATAGATCAGCAAACAGCCCTCACGGGCATATCTTTATTTAGGAGAAAAGAATTGGATTGAAAGTAAAGTTAGTATAGCAACAATAGTAGTGCAATTTTTCCAGATGTGCCTGAATCTTGATCTGGATGCCTTGTTTATATTGGGAATTTGTCCTAATTATAAACAGCAGTGTTTCTGCACTTTTGCAAACCCCAAGTGCAAACAAGGAAAGCTGAAATTCACACCAGTGACTTTTTCAGTTGAGCTCACCCAAAATAAAAGTCACCGGTGTGAATTTCAGCTTTCGTTGCCTGCACTTGGGATTTATACCAGGATAAATCATGACATTTGCTGTGTCCAGTTGGGTTTTTCACCAGTGCAACTACAAAGCCGACCCAGCCGACATAGCTGACAATGGCTGTAATAGGAGCAAATTCTCAATGTAGCTGTCTCTTATACTGTGTAGTCAAGTCTCAAGTACACAGCTTTTATCCACCTATTTAATTGGATATTTAATTGGAAGGAGACACCTGGAAAGTGATAATGCTGAAAGAGACTGTGGAATGACAGTGGACAGCAATTTAGATATTAGTTTCCAGTGTGTTATGATGGAGAAAAAAGATAGTGCTTAGGCAGAGGTACTAGATCACAGATCTGGGAGGTGATAGCCTTTCTGTTATATACATGCATTGATAAGACTGTACATGGAATAATACATTCAGTTTTGGTCATCTCAGGAGAGCACAGAAATGATTAAGTATACGGAAGGGTTAACTTTTGATGAATGAGTAAAATAATTGAATATATATAACCTGTTTGGACAAGTCACACCTAAACAAAGATATTTGTGATATTGAAACAAAAATAGTTTCCTTCAGAGGCCTAATTTTTAGTATTGACAAGATCTTTACCAATCTGTATGTGTTCTGTAAAATATAGTTGATTTGAATCATTTTCATACCATGTTAATATTTATCATGTGATGGTAAACAAATGAAAGGAAATTGAATTGGTTTTCTATTGAAATGAAAGACAATCCCGAATCTGATGAAATTACATTTGATACTATACTATCCACCTTTCCTTCTACAATGCAAATGTGGTTTACTCTACTGCTGCCCAGTTGATAAGCTAAGTCACAATTTCTAAGGTGACCAGCTCAGCTTTCAATGAAGATCACATTGTTGGCTCTGACAACAATGGTAGTGTATCTTTTGGGTCATGGTCACTCATGAATTTTAGTGTGCCATGTAGTATGTGTTCTCCAGAGTACAATGTGTACCCCAAATATTGTGAAATGTGAGTTTGGTACCTTGAGAGAGAGAGAGAGAACAAGGGATGAGGAATCCCTAGGTAAGAGATCTTCAAAGATAAGGAAGCTGCAAAAAGAGGAGAAGAACCAGGGTCTATTGAGGGGGAAGAAGGGAGTTGTCACCAGTCACCCCAAAACTTGGGTAGAAAGCAATCCAGGTCTTGTTTTTTCCAAAGCAGCCTGCTTCTCCCTGAATAAACAGAACTGAATTTTATAGAGATTTTTTCCCTAAAGTCAAACTATTACAAGTTCTTTTATTACATCAAAGTTATGTTAATTCCCCTAACACAAAACACAAAATTAGTTAACTTAAAGCTAAGGTTGCACAATCACATTGCATATTAATGCCATAGCTAACAAATGTCAAGGAAATCACCCGTTAAAGCATCATGAACACTCAAGCAACCGCTGCTCTCAAAACTGCATTACAGCCAAGAACACTCAAGACTCTTCAGTTCGACAACAAACTCCATTTTCAAACCCACATAGAACCAACTAAAATGTACCCATCCATTTCATGGCAATCACACCCGAATGCATATCCAGTCTGACCTAAATTAAGATATTAGCCCAGATTCTCAACTGAAGTCCTTTGAATACAATGAAGTTTTGCTGATTTATATTAGCTGAGAATCCACTCTATGGTCTAAAGCATAGATGTATATTGTTAAAGTCCACGTGTTACTGTCAGAATTAAGGTGTTGTATCTCCCCCAGCTTGCTTTCCCCCTGTAACAGTACAATGCACTGAAACAGTTATCAGTACATCATTTAATCTAGCAATGTAAATGTTTCTCATGTCAATTTACTTGACCCTTTAATTGGTGGAAATATGAAATGAGGGAAGAAGATGTTACTCTGAGAGTGACTCATTTTCTATTCCAAGTTGCACCTCCAAGAGAGCTTTGGCCTTTTCTATCACAGATATTTCTGTGATGATCAGTTGCTTTGCTGCTCTCAAACAGCTGTATAGGATATGATGTATTTCTGAAAGACATTAATTTTTTGCACAGCTTGCATGTCAAAGGTGAACTCTTGCACTGTTGCCTGTATATCTTCCAGTTACAGTAGGAGCTGTGTCATGTGAATCCATTTAGCTGCTGTAGTGAAACAGTTTTTTTTTTTTCAGATGTGCTGCAATTTGGATCAAACATAGGCAGGTGTAGACTGACTGACTGTGAATCCAGATGTTATCACCACTTAATAAAATTTAAATCCAGTAATTTGTAACCCTTATGAACATATACCATCATCTTTTAAAGCCATTGGAGCACATCCTGCCCTTCCCTCTCTGTGGCTGTAGAAGCACCCAATTGGCAGGAAACCCAGGGTAGCCCTATGTACAAAGTAGGTGCTGAATTTGAGGGGTGCATATGCTCTGCATGTCACAGAGTTCAGCTCCTGAATGCCCAATTACCGAGAACGAGCTAAGACAGGACCAGAGACAGTCATGTAAGAGATGGGTCTGGATTCCGAGGATCTTCTACTAATGAACCCTCCCTGTTCTTCCCTTTCATCTGCCATCCTTCCCACATCTCCATGAGGGGCCATAAAGGCTCTTGAGGCTACAGTAGTGACCAAAGCAGCTCTATAACCATACTAAGGGCTGCACGCATGTCAACAGCACTTCATAGTAATAACAATGGATAGATCTCAATGAATGGGTATGGATACATGATTCTGAGCTCTCACTAGAAAGAGATCATCAGTGACTATCACCAGCGCATTTCAGTCCCCTACGCAGGACTAAAGCCAAACTGAAGGAGCTGAAGCAAATCCAAGGTACTGCAGGAGCTGTTTTGTCACCACATGCCCACCTTATTTTGAATTACTTATATTCAGCAGGTAGGCAGAGGAATCAGAGTTGATAATGAGGATGCTCCTCTTGCCTAAGGGATTCATATGTCAAAAGGTCTTTGAGACATTTACCTGAAATACTGTGAGACAAGGCCACAGGCATTTATCACAGAACAGGCTGAGCAGAGAGACAGAGGGAGGAGTCTTTCTAGGTATCAAAAATGTGTACACATATCCTTGAAGGATCAAAGAGATTCACAAGTAAAACATGTTTTCATTAAAATCATATACAAGATATCCATCTAGTTTGGAGCGCTTTGGAAAAAATATTCACCTCTTGTTCAAATCCTGTACATGAGCAGTGTGCTCCCTATGTTGTTTTAAATTAATATTCTACTTTCCTAGATAAGCAGCTTTTTATTGTCCAGGGTTTTGTGGAAGAAATGAGGCTTTACTCTGCATTTTTAGTTGAGGTTCATCAGAGATCTGAGACTCTTTTATTATTACAAAGCACAAACATATGCAAGGGGAGAGCCACTGACAGAGTTGCCTCTGGTCAGTAAAAGTCTCCATCTTCAGGCAGATTTTAACATATATTTATAACAGTGTTAGAATTACAGCATTCATTCTTTTTATTATTAGTCAAGGTTACAGATACAAGCAAACTGCAGTACAAGCATTTTTTTAGTTCAGACAGTTACAGTTTCCAGCACTTTCTCACTCTCTGTTTTACCCCCTCCCTTTACCCATAAGACATACTTTTCTAGACCAAAATTTAAGGCCTAGGCAGTTTACTTCAACAATTCCCCCTTTGGAGCATTAAAGCACCACACTGCCTTAAACGTCCATATTTTTTAAGTTTTCAACTTTTTTTTACTTGTTTGTCCCTTTTTTTTAATTTTAGCATACATATTATATACTGCTGTTTTCTGTTCCAGGCTCAGCATATTTTTTTGCATTTTTTTTTGCAGTACACTTGAAACAACATTTTATCAGTGTTATGAATACCTGTATACACACAAAAATGCCACTTGAGACCATTGCTCCTAGTTCTGTCATCTGCCATCACTGAGAACAGCCTAGCTCCATCCTTCCTGGAATCCCCTTTCAGGTAGTTAAAGGCTACTATCAAATCCTCCCTCATTCTGCTCTTCTATAGACTGAACAAACCTAGTTCCTTCAGCCTCTCCTCATAAATCTTGTGCTCCAGCCCCCTAATAATTTTTGTTGCCCTCCGCTGGACTCTCTCTAACTTCTCCACATCCTTTTTGTAGTGGGGGGCCCAAAACTGGACACAATACTCCAAATGCAGCCTCACCAATGCCGAATAGAGGGGAATGATCACATTTGTTATTTCTGGCCCTTTTTGTGGGTTCTGTGGTGTATCTGTGAATAATGTGAGACAGCTTCCCCTGTTTTGATGGCTTCAGATTTATATAGGGTAAAATTATAACCATATATGTCTTATCCTTAAACTCATCATTACTTATCTGGGCCAAAGTTCCTGAACAATGTATGCTATCTGCCTTAGCTTTCATACAGGATGTGGCCTGTAAGGTACCTTGCATTACAGCTATAATACTTCAGTATAAATCTATGCCTCTATTAGAATAAAACAACAATACTTAAATCTATAAGGAAAGATATATATACTTATATATGCAATCAAGCAGGCTAGTCCTATAGGCTACTCATCACCCCTTTGATGGGGTGGTTGCAAAATGAACCCCATCACACAAGCGTGCATATGGATGGTTAATTGTTTGAGGAGATAATTTCACCACCTTCTCCTACAGCTCATGGTGGAGGAAGAGTATCACAATGATGGTCTTCCATGTCCTGGTGCCTTACAATCATGGGTATCATGGATACATATTCTCCAACATTATTATCTGGTACCTGGTTGGATCTGGGTTTAAGCTTACACTTGTTAATTTTACAGTGCATGCATCCTAATAGGATGAAGATAATTCCTATTGCAATTCCGTGTACAACAATGCATCCCTGTAATCTGACTTCTACCCATAGGCCTGCTGAAGGTTCCTTGGTTTCATCCATGAATTGGGTAATACCCTGTTTGGCCTTATCCATATCATTGGTACTTTGTATGAGGTGGGTCTCTTTACGAGACAATAATGATTTCAGTGATAACTCTAGTAGAGGAATATAGACAAGGAAGGTTGGTGTACTTTGGATAGTTAAGTCTTGATAAATTGGGTCAGACAGAATGGTAGTGATGTTTTCATAGGTGGGAATAAGGGAAATAGCTGGATTTCCAATTAATGTAGGTTGCTTTGGAACAAAAAAAAAAATTTGGGTCTGTGACCTGACACTCCCACGGTCCATAGTGGTATCTTATATGATTGGTTATCATGCAAAATTGTCCATAACCAACTTAGGACATCCTTTCCATTCTCCACTTTGTCAACTTCACTAGGCATGACAAGGCCGATTCGTTTTGTAACTCTCCCTGTAATCCACATATAACAGTATGTGTCTCAAATACATCACACCTACAAATGTACTGAGGCCCTTTTTCAAAGCAACAGGCCATCTGTGGAACTTTCGAAGTCTGAGTTGGAGTGTCATAGATCATCAGGGGAGGCAGATTGACACGTTCCGTGTAGATGTCATCTTCCAGGTGACCAATGGAATGGACAACTGCCAATTGCATGTACACATCCTTGTCTGGGTCAAACACCGGCAAAGACATAGTGAATGACTATATATAATGACTGTGCCATTATGACATTTTTTAAAAAGAACATCTGTCTTGGTTGGGGTGAAGTGTCACAAATCCCATCTGTCTCACTGTTCTCAATGACTAATTCTGGCATAGATCCAAACATGTAGCTCACTCCCTTTCAGGCCTTTGAAAATGCTTAGTGCAATGCAATTTAGTAATTTTTTATCTTTGATTAGGTCTAGAACCTTCCCCAATTTTAAAGCTTGCAATGTATCTGTGATAATATTTATAACATATTCTCCACATGCAGAGCAGATAATTTCCTTTCTTAGATATTGGTTCTTTCGCTGAGCATTGTTTAAAGTTGGTTTTCATTAAACAGTTGGGCTATGTAATGCATATTATAAATAGTGAAGCGCTCCTCCTGAGCTAGTCCCTTTACTCCCTGTAACATTGGGTTGATTACCTGGTTAAATTCCACCTGTAACACATAATTTATGTGTTTGCGAATTTTCCAAACATCTATTCAATTCCAGATTGACATTCCTGAAATGAATAGTCCTGTTAAAGACTGCAAAATTCCAAGAGGATTTAAGCTGAGTTTCCTTCTAAGGGTATGGAATTTGTTGCCCATTCCCAACAGAGTAATAGTTTGCATTTGCTGTTGGTAAGTAGCAACTTTATCTACAAGGGACACTGAGAAAAAGGAAGCCACTTTGGTATGCTTGCAATAACTAAATTCACACAGCGACCAACTAAACTGATTCAATATTATGGGTATATGCATGAATCGAACTTGATTAACCAAAACCATTGATATGGGCATTGCGGTAAGACCACTAGCGGGTCCTGGGTCTACTACTACACAAATTACATCATCCTGTATTGGATCATTGTAATCATAATCAATAATTGGATCCCCAACTTTCAACTCAAAAGTTATATTCGGTATGTTTTTCTTATTTCCTGATTTAATATAGAAGATTGCTGTGATACATTCTTCATACTGTCCCTCATCCTCATATTTTATTTTGTATAAGATCAAACTACCTCTAGTTATCAAATTGTCACATTTGGTTCTGGTCCTCTAGGTCCCATAAGGTACTCTATGTTTGAGGGAAGTTGAATTTGTTAGTGAAGAGGTATAAATTTTACATTCTCCCCTCTTTGAGTCACCATCCAAGGGCAAGATCTTTTTCCAGCCACTGGATGGTAATGTGACTTCTCCAGCTAATTTATATTGAAAGATGACATATTCCCCTCTAATTCCCTTAATTTGTCGAATAGGGCTGTGGACAAATTCCGGATTAGAGCCTAAATCAACAATTTCCAGGAGATCATTTACATTTGATGATTGGACTATTAATTTGATGTACTTCCACCAAACACAATTATCAAGAAGTTTGAGGGCATGAGTGGTGGTGCACACTCCTGCTCTATATTTACCAATTATGCATGGGAAAATATCATATACAATTAATTCCATTTCATCAGTCCAGGAAGATAATTTAGTTTCTTTCTGTATAGTCCCTATCAATTTTCCCTGTTTCAGAGTATATTTCCAACCCAATATTGGATTGTAAGAGTCTCTTCTACTCCTTTCTCAGGAGCATTTTGCTTCAAATATTCAATTAATTGAGTATGTACACGTTGCCTTGTTTCCTGGTCTTGGGTGATTTGTTGTATCTTTTGCAACAGTTTAGTCCCAAATTCTTGATTTTAACTTACTCTTACCCTTAAAGTGACAATAAGAATCAGTAAATCAGGAATACCAGTGTCCATTTCAGGGAGGTTGACAACTGGGCTTCAGCAGCAATGATTTCATCTGTTGTTCATTTAGCTCCTAAGGAGGAAGCTGCTCCTGAGACCTGGACGATAGATATAACTTTAATTGGTTAGCGTGGTAAAATTTTTCTGTATTATGCTTACCTTCTGTTATAATTTTATACACTGCTGAACTGAGTTTATCGATGATTCGGAATGGTCCGATCCATCAATTACTTAGGCTATGCTTTTGTGCCTTGCAAGTTAACAGCCTTACTTGATTGCCAACCTCCCAAATGTTCTCTCTCTAAGTTTTGTCGAAGTAGGTCTTTGCCTTTCATCTGGATTTTCCCAATTTAACAGCTACCGCAGGTGGGCCTGATTTAAAAGGTTTTGCAGATTTTGCAGGTATGTATCCATTTTTATTCCTTCCAGTTGAGTGCCACTGATGTGCCAGTGTTCTGGTGTTCAAATGTTCTGGTTATCGCATATTTCTGCCTGTCATCACCGCAAATGGTGTTTTATCAGTAGACGCATCAGGTGTTGCCTTCAATGCCATTAGAATTAAAGGCATGAGGGTGTCCCAGTTACACCCATTGGCATCAACTAGTTTCCTTAACATTATCTTTATAGTCTGATTGGTTCGTTCCACCATCACAGATGACTGGGGTCTATATGGCATGTGTAGTCTCTGCGGGACTCCCATCAATTTAAGGCAGTTCTTAAAGAGCTTTGCGGTAAAGTGTGATCCCTGAACTGATTCCACCTTTGCAAAGATCCCCTATCAATAGAAGACTTGTTCTACTAGTACTCTGGCTGTGGTTTTTGCAGAATTGACTTTTAAAGGAAATGCCTCTACCCACTTTGAAAAAGGATTGACAAGCACTAACAGATATTGGTTGCCTCTCCGGGTTCTTGGCAGAGGACCTATGAAGTCAATCTGCAGAGTCATCCATATACCTGAAATTTGAATGGTACATTTCTTTTGGATGGAGTAGGATTGGCTTGAGCACATGCCAAACAGTTGTCACAGTATTGTTGCATATCCATGCTCAGAAGCAGCCACCATCCAACAGATGTAAGACATTGGACGGTTTTGTCCACCCACTGATGTCCTCCTGTTGGAGTGCCATGAACCATATAAATCATTTCCCTCTGTAGGTGGGTTGGAACTATTCACACAGGGAAAGGACCTGCTGTATACATCAGAACTCCGTCCACTATCTGCAAATACTGTCTGTATCTTCGGTATAAGGGATCTTTGAGTGACCACTCTCCTTCTGTTTTGGAAAGCTCTTTGGTTACTCTCACAATGTCCTTATCTGATTTCTGCATCTCTCTTAAGTCAGCTATGTTAATCTTTACAACTTTAGTTGTGGCAATTGGGCACACTGGATGAGAGATAGTGCTGGGACACTCTTGGTCTTTCTCACTCTAGGATTTCCCTGATCGGGCTCCTTCTCCTTTTCTGGCCAATTTGTCAGCCTTTCCATTTTCCATTGTATAGGGTTTTAATTTACAGTGGGCTATGTCATGCATCTTTTTCACTCTAACTGACTTTTCCAGAGTAGTGAGTTCAGCTTCTAACCGTTGGATATATTTTAACAGTGAGGCATACTTAATAGGTAACCTGTCCGAAGATGTGAATCCATTCATTTCCCAACATGGTAGAAACTCTGTAAGAGAATTGCATATTCATGCTGAGTCTGAAAACAGACAGATGTTTTGATTTGTAGTGGTGGTGAACTGCACGCAGTACTCCAATACACAAGCTACTGTTGCTAATTCAGCATATTGTGCCGAATGTGGGGTGCACAAATATGTTTTCTCCCAAGGTTCTCCTTTATCTTCTGATGGAACTGCATAGATTCCAAACCCAGTATGAGCTTTCCCTTCATGACAGTAGAGAGCCATCTATAAATAACTGTTACCCCTTGAAAGAACCTGTTTCCTGTGTAGGGTAGGAAAAGCTTTATCACCTCTCTCCTTTGATGAGGTTGAGCAGTATCTGGATACATATGTGTTTCCCCTTCATAGAGCAGAGCAGTTGGTAACAGAGATGGTGTCCTAACAGGTTTCACTGAAATGTCTTTCCCTTGCAAAAGCAATGCCCAATGGGCTAAGTGAGCATTTGAGATTTGCCCATACTTTATCCTATTGGACAACAAAAACTGAAGGGGTGTGTGCAATGATGGGTCTGAGGCCAATTAGAAAAAAAAACTGTTGAATGACCCAGCTAGTGGCCAACAAGTACTTCTCACAATTGTCATATTTAAGTTCAGTTGATGACATTAAAGGTGATGGATAAGCCACAAGTTGAATTTTCCCATGCTTCTTTTGTGAAGCCACAGCCGCTAATGCATTAACACTCAGTGCCATCTCCAGATGATAGGGTGTCTCTGTATATGGAGTAATCAACAATGGATCCTTGACAATGGACTTTTTCAACTGAGATATTGCTTCTGTGTGTTGCTCAGTCCATTCCCATTGAACATTCTTCTTTAACAATTGGTACAAAGGATCTGCCATGGAAGCAAAATTGGGAATGAAGTCTCTGTAGTTCCCAATTAAACCCAAAAAGGATCTTAAAGCTGTTGTGTCCTGAGGTAGGCATCTTTTTTTATTGCATCCACATTCTGTTGTGCTAGGGTTCGACCCCTTTTTGTCAAAATGAGACCTAAGAAAGAGACACAAGTAGTCATTAACTGTGTCTTGGCAGGATTACAGTAAGCCTGCTTTCTTTAGAATCTGAAGGAGCTCATCAAGCCTTTCCAGGTGCTCCTTCTTGGTACGAGTTGCTAAACAAAGGTCATCTACATATTGGAACAAAATGGTTTAGAAATTCGTGACAATACTCACCTCTTTTGCTCATGAAACAATGCTGGGGAATTTTTGTATCCCTGGGGTAAATGATTCCAGGTATATTGGATTCCCTGGAAACTAAATGCAAATTGGGACTGGGAAAAATGGGGTAATGGTAAAGTTCAAAAGCTGTTACTGATATAAAAACAGTAAACATGCTGCTTCTGGACCAAAGGACTTGGGATGGTCTGGCATCTTGGCCACGGTAGGGGCACAAGTAAGTGTTACTTTATTAAGATGTCTGTAATCAATCATAAGATGCCAGGAACCATCTGGTTTCCTAACAGGCCAAATAGGGGAATTGAGAGTGGAAGTACCTCTATGTAGTACTCCCTGTGTTATTAAAGCCTTAACAGCCTTGTCTAAATATGGTTTGGCTTGATCTGGGTAAGGATATTTTTTCTAGGCTGGTACATCTCTTCCTTCTACAACAATAGTGATTGCCATACATCCACAATCATGTTTGTGTGTAGTGTATGCTTCCGCATGTTTGCGGAGCAAAGCTTGTAACTCATTTTGATCTGCAAGTTTAGCCACTATTTTGTTCAGGTTATACCCTTCTGATTCTGATTTCTCTACTGGAGACACCGTGTCACATTCAGGCACAATCACTGGTGAGCCATTAATTGCCTGCTCTGTAATACACAACAACTGATTAATCAAGTCAATAACACATCCTTGTTTGTATAGCAAATCAAATCCGGGTAAATGTTGCCATTGGACACTTTGTGATCAGTGGGAATACTAGTGAGATATGATATGCCCAATTTGTAGATCAATAAGGTTTAATGTGCAAGATTTTTTATAAATACACTAGTTAAATACAAATCCAAAAAATAACTACAATATAGTATATTTACTATGCCTGGAGAGCTAAGCAGTTACTTAGAAGGATATATACAGGAATGGCTTTCTTTAGGGCCCCTGCCAGGGAGTTAGTGGATCCTCTGCTCTGATCAGCAGCACCTCCGGGGAGTCAGATGTTGGTGGAGCGCCCCCCTTTATTTATGTAATTTTTTAAAATATTTTTTTATAAGCAGTTTTTATGTAATTACTTTTTACTGCTAAATTTATCATGGGTACAGATTTTGTTTTTGATTTATTGAGCAACAGCTATTGGAGTGGTTGGCATTCGTCATTTTGAACTGCTTTGTTTGCTTTATTTTTTTATTTTGTTATTATTTTTAATTTTTTTATGGTGGGTATTTTTAGCAGCTAGTTTGGAGCTTGGTGTTGCAGTTTGGCTTTTTATACTGCCTTAATTTTTTTAGCATGACAGATGAGTTTACCATCTAAGCTATGCATTTTTTTATATGGGCATTTAATTTAAGCTTGTTCATATAGCCTCGTCGGAGTCTGAGGCTATAACTACAAGAGTATTAATCTTAGCACCCATTAATGCATCATGCACATCAATAAGTTCAGCTGCTTGTGCAGTGTTGTGTGCAGTTTCTTGCTGTAAGGATTTCATCTGGGTAGTAAATTGCTGCATTCCTCGTTTTGGGAGATTGTTGTATTATGTAAGAGGATTTATTTACAAATCAAATGTTTGGCTTTTTAGGTAGAATTTGTATGGCTTTATAGCCATTCATAAAATTAAAAGGATTTTGAAGGACTGGTTTTATTGGAGGGAGAGAGCAGTTTTGCTCAGCATTCTTAATTATTAGGGCATATGGGGCCTTGTTGAAAGCCTAGGTGGTTGGACTTTTACATTTTTATTTATTAAAGCTATGGTTTATTTAGTTAATTTAGGGCTTGATATATGTTTTTTATGATTTTTTTGGATACTATTGTTAAGAAAAAGGAATTCTTCTTCAGAGAATCCTGCCACACTGATAATACTAAGCAATTTATTTAACAATTCATTGGGAAGAGCTCAACAAACAGTTTCAACATATAGTTATTACAACAGTTTCTTAAATACATTTCAGTCATTAAGATAGACTAAACTGGTTTAAACTGATTACCAAAAACAATTCTCTGTATCTTGAGGAAAACAACTCCATATATGGTGGGGAGAGGAGGGTGAAGGGGGAAGTGGTCTCAGCAAATCAGGAAGATACGTTGTGAAGGGCATAAACACATATATGTGATAGAGGGCAGGGGCACAGTGAGGAGTATGTGATAACATGCAGAAACAGTACAAAAAATATCTTGTTTTCTGTTTATCTATGTACTCTCTGTGCTTGCAGTCCTTGGTGTGTTCCGGATAGATGCCTTACCTCAATACTATCTATTTTAGAGGGGTGTGGGCCGTTCGCAAAATAATTGGGGCAGAACCAGTAAGGTATTGCCAGGGCCTCAATGCCCATGCTAATGCCAGCATTTTTTTTTATAAGGGTAAAGGTGATTTCTAGTCCTTTTAGTTCATGAGAGACAAATACCACTGACTTTTCAGCAGAAAGCCCTTCTTGTCTTAAAATACCTCCTATTCCCTTTGGGGTATGAGCTAACTGCAACACAAATGGTTTAATATTATTTGGGTCTGCTAGTGCCGGGGCGGAGATTACTACTTGCTTTAGTTTTAAAAGGGCTTAATTTTGTTCTGGACCCCAATTTTAGTGTACTCCCTTCCTCAGTAGGTGGTATAGTGGTACAGTAGCTAACACAGTGGTTGTGCCTTTAAGGCAAAATTTTCCACATGGAACCATTCTGTGAGACTTAAGAAGGATCTCAATGCAGAGACATCAATGAGTGCTGGCAGTTTACAAATGAATTTTACTTTTTGCTGATTAGGGGTAATTTTTTGTTTTGTTTTAATACTGAACTTAGGTATCAGACTTTTTGTTGACACAATTGGGCTTTTTCCAATTTAATTTAGGAGCCTGCTTGCTCAATTGGGAAAATTATTTCATTGAGAAAAAAAGAGTTGAGCTTTTCAGGCTACAGTCTTAATGACATTTACATAAGAGATAACATTTATCTGTGCTGCGCACCTACTTTATAATTTAATAATATGGACATGGCATATTATGGGGGAGCAGTGTAGCCCTTGTGGAACATGAGTGAAATTGAGTTGACGGTGTTGGTAGGTAAAAACAAATTTATATGAGCAGTCAGGATGCAGAGGAATAGCAAAGAATGCATTTGATACATTTAATATTGAAAATTATTTAGCTCTTATATTTATTGCAGACATAACTTTTGGTTAGTTGGCCACCACAGGGGTTGTCTTGGGTGTACATATATTTAAAGCACTGTAGTGTACAGTAAGTTGCTAGGTTTTGTGTTTTTTTGCTTTACAGACTGACTATATGGGGGAGGTGTTTATGCTATTAGTTTTTACTAGCACTTTTTGCTGCAAGAAAGCAGTAATTGTGGGTAACAATCTTTTTTTAAATCTTTAATGGGTATTTGTACTGTTTTTGAGGTGGTGGATTAGGTCCTATAATAAGAACACAGGCATCTACCCAGCCAATTTATTCTTGGCCCATGTTCGTGGGTATGCTTGTACTATGTTAGCAACATACAAAGAATACTGCTCTGCTATAACTGAGTGTGGCTCTGGTGCTTTAAGAGCTGCCACTCTGTGCGCAGCTGCAACAACTTTAGGAATTTTTAATTTACTTTACAACACCCAATTAGCTAAATTAACAACAGCCTGAATCTTAAACATATAATTCATGTCCAAAGTAGCTGCCTTTTTAGCATGTGCTAAACTAAAAATTCCTGTTTTTTGTTTTTGTTTTTATTACAATGGTGTAAGTAAGGGGACGAGAGAGGGGCATATTTGCACTGGAACTTTTAAACTTTTTTAACCTCTGTAGTGATTTTTTTTAACTTGACTGTTGCAGGAACTAAGCGGTCATTAATTAATGGAATAGTGGCACCAGTATTTACAAGCATATGTTGTGCAAACGATCCCTGTTCAAAATCCACCTAAATAGTGGGTTGTTTTTATTTATTAGATATTAAAGCTGCCACATAAATCAGGGGACTTGAGAACACCTAGCCCCCCATGACTCCGAGGGCTTCCCTTCAGGAGGTGGGGTCGGCCATTGACCCTCATTAACACATTTCTCCAGAATGTGAGACTCCCTTTCTTTTTGACAAACTAGGTCAGCCAGCTGATTATTTGATTTGCCATCAATTAGAGCTTTAGGGGCATTTTGGAGAGCTCAATTCCACAGTACCCAGCATGGGAGATTGATCCTCCCACAGCCTTGCCCTCGACCGCAGCCTCTGTTAACTTCCTCAGGGACTAAATTTTTGTTTTGCTTTTTTTCTTTTGAAAGGTGATGTGAGCAGCCACTTTTCCTCCCATCTGTGCAGCAGCCTTCCTTTTGGGCTTATTAGGGAAGGCTTAGCTCACTAGTAAATGAGCTTGCTGAACTTTTTGTAACAGTGACTCCCACATCATAGCTATTAAATTTAGAGTACTCAAAGCAACTTTTACTTGTGAATATAGCCCTTTTATGAAAGGAGTTGGAAAGTCTGTGTCCATAAGGTCTTGACCTTTTTACATTGTAAGTAAGCATCAAGGCGTTCCCTAGGGCTTGTCGCTGCAAAGAAAAACATACCTCAATGTGCTTGCCAAGATTTACTACCTTGAAGACATTTTTTATAAGGGTATTCTTTTGTGCTTTCCCCCCCCTGTATATGCACGGGAAGTCTCAAGAAGGTGTTCTAATGGGAGGCATTCTTTTTAACGGCAAAGCATAATCACTGTAACTATTAACTGAGGCACTGTGGTAAGCTGTGCAAATCAGGCAACTATATTGTCAGGGATGAAGTTCCCTAAAGTTTTTTTTAGTGCTTGCATTTGCTCAGGTTTTAGTATTTTATTTATTTTGGAGGGAATGTGGGGGTGGTGGGTTGGTTTTTTATTATTATTAATTTTTTTTTATTAATTACAGGAGCCATGGGCATAGTAGCCTGTGGCATTTTTTTTTTTTTAAGCCAACTGTTTTACTACTTGCCTGAGAGAAGCATAGGGTGAAGAATATTCAATGCTCTGATTTGACTGGTGTTTATTTCACACAGCCTCTGCATAACAAAAGGCTGATAGATCAAAGTCCATCAGGAGATGGGGTTCTTCTCCTATCCAGATTAGTAAGTCCATCATCAGAACTTTCAGAAATTTCGTTTGAACACAATTCTAGGTTTGGATTTAGATAGCTTTCCATTAAATTTCTACAATCCCTGCTTAAAGCTTCCTCTCACTGGCACAGGACATTTCTTAGTTCCTGAAGAGGTGTAGCTGGATGCCCTACAGGTACACCGGGAGATACCAGCATATACGAAGAGGGTGATCTTGATCCACAAAATTCAAGGGATCTTAGTAGTGCTTGTAATGGTTGTTCAAATGATACTAAATGACCACCTGAAGGAGCTAGAACTTTTGAACTATTTGGTGCCAATGTAACATTAGGTGGAGATGCAGGGATGGCATCCCAGGGCTGTTGTATTGCTCTCTGTTGTAATCTAGAAATTACTATATCACAGGCAGTAGCTGCTTGTGTCACTTGTGAAATTGCATCTTCCATTCCCTGCACAATCTCAGGCTCCAAAGGCACATCCTCTTCTCTAATGAAGGCAGATTCTAACAGAAGAGAAGATATCTCCTCCCCTTTTGCTCCGCTTGTCTTATCCTGTACATCACCAGTCACATCTTCAGAGATGACGTCCGACTCCTCCTCCTGCTGTGCCACTCTAGGACTTCCCTTTTCTGCTGATGGACTGCTTGTAACTGCTTCATCACTAACTTCCTCTTCTGGCTTTTCTTGCAACTCCTGAGACGTAGCCTCCAACTCTGCTTCTTAAGGTACCATGTTAGACTGAATTAATTCTCTCATCTACTTCTAGTAACTGGTCCTGCAAGTTGATTTACCTCCGTCAGTTCTACCATACCAATGGGGATAGGAACTGATGCTTCATCGTCCTCTAGCTCTCTCATAATTTTTGTCACCATCTGCACCTTTCTGCTATTCTCGCTGTCAAGGAGCTCTCAGCCTAAGTCTCTGCAGTCTTGCTGTACTCCAAAGATGCTGTGTGCTGTTTCATCTTCTCTCTCTCTAACATCTCATAAACCCTTTCCAACTCACTGATTCGATCTTATTTATAGTCTTCTAGCGATCTTATCCTGGCAGCTGCCCATTCCTGCCAGCAACAAATTTTCTTGTCTGCAACCTGGACCTGGTCTTGACTTCGCACTAACATTTTCTCCAACTCCTGTCCTTTTTTATCAGTGGCTAGTCAGTCCTCTGAAGCTTCACTTAGCTGATTTGTTAGCTTTCAGTCAGTTTTCTCTTTCTCCTCCAAAGTTCCCTGGGCTCTTGTAATTAACTCTATTTTCTTATTCAGTTTCCACCCAAGTGTATTACAAGCTTCAGCAAACACTCTAAACCAGGGGTGTCAAACATACAGCACGCGGACTGCAACTGGCCTGTGAACCTTTTTGATCTGGCCCGTGTGCTGCTTATGAAAATTGCAATTTATTTCGCAGTGAACTCTGGCTACATTGCCATTTTAAGAGATTTCTGTGAGGATGGCATTGCCATTTTAAGAGATTCTTAAAGAGGCAATATCTTCCCCCGCAGAAGCTGCCGCCGAAGAGCCTTAATCCCGCCACTGAAAAGAGGGAAGTGGCCCGAATTTTTCCATGGTGAGCATTGCATGGCCCTAGCGAATTGCAGTTACGTGAATTTGGTCCGTCACCATCATCGAGTTTGACACCACTGCTCTACAGAAATTCCTTTCAACTCGTTAGCCTTTCTTTTCCTTTGTTCTACCTCCTGATCAAACACTTGACTCACAAAACACCCTGGATTATGATGCTCAGAGATAATTTCACTGTCTCTTATTTGTCCCAAACCTCCTCTGTGTTCTTAATGTATTTCCTGGCAAAATTCTCCAAAACCATACTGCAAGAGACGCCCACAAACTCTATGGTTCTTCCCTCACTCATCTTAATACTAAATGAACTTACTCAGAATCCAAAATGAAGAAATTCAACTCTAAATTTAAACTCTATAAAATTTTATTGTTTAGCCTAATTTCCAACACTATAGTAATAACCACTATATTTTAAACTTTAAAATCTTTAAAATTGAATCTGAAGGTTTCCCTTCTATAATAAAAAAGATAATAAAAGGAAAAAATAACACCCTTGACCAGTCTCAAAAATTTATTTCAGTGACTTCAGACAGTTCACAAAAACAACAGAAGGGTGTGGGGTGAGTTTCCTTCTCTTCCCTCACTGGCTAATGTGATCTTAGCCAATCAAGAGCTCTTTACCCACTCCGGACCTACTGTTAACTCACAGACTGGGATCTGCTATTAGTGTGCTCAGAAATTGACACGACTCTCATTCGATAATGACAGAAAGGCTTTAATTATTATACTTATAAACATATAAAATGAGCCCCCAAACCAAAAGTCCAGTATATTTTAGCTGCAAAAGCAATTATCCTCACCAATGCAGGCAAGAGGCAGTGATGGTTTCTTAGCAGCTTCCCCCGAGAGCCTGGATCCATGGTCTCAGAAGGCAGCTGGGCAAGATGGTAGTTCTTGTCAATTTCTTGTCAAGAGTGATTCTTCTTCTCTTGAAGCTTGTCTTCTTGCTTATTTCCATTGCTTCTTTTTTATTTTCTTAAATCCAATGTTTTTCAAAGCATTTTGGTAATTTACATGAGTAACCACAGGAATTCCAGAAAGCAATACAAGAGGGAGAGACCCATGTGCTTTAATTAGTGAAAAGGTGCTAGCCACCTAGATTTGTTCTTTAGTTTCAGTGTTCCACCCTTCAAACAAAGGGGTATTGGGGTTGTTGTGATTAAATTGAGCAATACCTGGGGTGGCATCCAGCCATTAGCTTTGATCCTAAGGTATTTTGAGAGGTCTGGAGCCGTGGTGGTCTAGCACGCCCTGCATTTAACACATTTCTGTTTAGTGCATAGATGAGTTACTCCATAGGATAAATTCATTAGGAAAAAAGGTCCAGACAGAGAGGTAATTAAACAGTTATCTTAAAGAAATACCAGACATAGAAAGACAGCATGGATGTGTTGCAATGAGAAACAATCACCTCTTTTCAAAATGGACTCCAGTCACCATTTCACATACCCTGCAATATGCACTTATTAATTTGGTAGTTTAATTTTATAAGTAGGCCCATCTTAGCTGAAATTTCACGGTCTACACCTACCAAACAACTGGGGTAAGCTGGTGATAGATGGATCTGGGCGCAGCCCAGGACAGTTGTAGGAACTGAAAATACTGAGGCCTTCCTGGTGGCTTACCCAAATCAACTCAGCCACTACCTCAAAGTATGGGTCACCAAGCTCTGGTGCTGCTGCAGTTATTTCCCCTTCTGGTACTTAGTATCAATGCTCTTTCAATGCTCCAAAGCCCTTTAAATGGGCATATCACTTTAAACTTTTCTTGAAAGATTAATTGCTACTCATAAACAGGTGTTGTAATGGAACAGAAATGCACTTCTGGGACCACTACCAAGAAACAATCAAAGGAAATCAAAGCATCCTACCAGACTCATACACAGATAGCTCTTTTTGCTCTCTAGCTCAATTTACCTTAGGTAAATTTATCTTATTTTAACTTACCTTATTTTACCTGAGGTGAATTCTAGGAAACACCTAGAATTCCTGTCACACCCTCCTCGAGTTTCCTGTTGGCTCGCCAGTCTGTAGCCTGATTTTGGGTGTTTTAGTAATTTGAACGGGGTTATAGATTTGCCAATCTATCTGATCTGATCAGAAGATAATGATGTTCTTGTCCCAGAATCAAATTCCAGAAGAGTTTTATAGAGACTCCCGGGTACACGACAGGAATGCTCACATCGATAGCCAAATTTGGTTAATTTTATCAGCTTTATTAAGATAACATAAAATGATAGACAAATGACTGATTGAAAGAAAATGAATAATCAAATGGATAATGGATAATACAGTGTTATTTTTGAGACTCATGTGATATATATATTGCTATGGTATGCTTTGTGTTAATATACTCACATTGTTCTCTGATGACCTGGTTGAGATGTCCAGTTCCTCAACTCCTGTGTAAAGGGGCAGAGAGCTAGTTGATGCTCAAGGGCTAAGAGCTATAAGACTAAAGGCTAAGACTAAAACTACAAATAATACTAAGTATAAATGAAGGAATCTTAATACACAAACTAAAAGAAACTTCAAAAAAGAGTAGCAGATGATTGCCCCAAGTAACACAATTTGCCCCTTCTTATACCCCGAGCATATTAAGGACATATCTACATCCTTTCCAGACAGTTCCAGATGGTTTGTTTATCTCACCTTTGTTATTTCTGGCCCATTTTGTGGGTTTTTGTGGTGTATCTGTGAAGTTTAATTGGGGCATAACCTGAGACAGTCCTCCTGTTTTGATGCCTCCTGACTAATCTAGGATAAAGGTTATAACCATATATGTCTTATCCTTCAACTCATCATTACTTCCAAAGGTTCCAAACATATGTATGCTAACTGCCTTAGCTTTCATACAGGATGTGGCCTGTAAGGTACCTTGCATTACAGCTATAATACTTTAATACTATAAGGAAAGAGGCAGAAATATATATATGCAAGGAAGCAGGCTAGTTCTATAGACTACAAAGGAAAAGCCCATATTCTTGATCCAGATTTCTTTGTATGAATTTGTAAACAATCATGTTCTAAATATCCTTAAAAACTACTATTTTATCAGACTTGAATTTTACAATAAGCATGTTTAACATGCAGCTTCCTGTTTTTCTTTAATTAATGACATTGAATTGACCACATCCAATATAATGGTACAAAACTGCTAAAGTGCATTATCTGCAATTAAAAAGCAAGTTTTATCATCTTGCACCTTAAGTTTTAATAGTTCCACCAGTTCTTGCTATACAATAAACAGTGAATACAATTTTTTCAAGGAAGTACCCCATATTGCACAAATTCATATAGCTATAGAATTGTGTTAAAACCCACTGCTCTCTTACCCCTTTCATCCAGCTAATTCAGCAACAGAGCTCTGGGAATAAGGAATCCCTTTTAGACTATAAAATCTTTATGGCTGCGAATGTCTCTATGGCCTGGCCTGCAGGAGGGCAATGTACTGCCCTAGAAATGACTCTGAAACCAGTTTATGATTCAAAGTCACAATTTGGTTCCTGCTTTCGTCTGGCTCCAGAAGGTGAAGTAATCTGAACTAGCTCTTTTGCTTTCCCCCTCTATGTTAGCTCTAATGTGTAGGCTGGCATGTTGGAAGGACAGAGCCAAGGTCCACCCATACCACACAGCTGCTCACCCACCTGGGCAAGAGAGACAGTAACAGCCACATGGCAGCTGCTATCTCTCCTACACAAACTCTGATAATACAGCTAATTTGTATATCACATGCTCAGAGTTTAACTGATAGCGATATTTGGGATGGAGAAGGAATTTTCCCTCAGTGCTGATTGGCATAGGCCCTGTGGGTTTTTCTCCTTTCTTTGCAACTTGGGGCATGGGTCACTTGCTTGTGGATTCTCTGTACCTTGAAATCCTTAAATTGTTATTTGAGAACTTCAGTAACTCAGTCTTAGGTTAGTGGTCTATTACAGGAGTGGATGGGTGAGGCTCTGTGGCCTGCGTTATGCCAGAGATCAGACTAGATGATCATAATGGTTCCTTCTGACCTTAAAGTCTATAAGTTTAAGTCAACTTTTTGTATTTTTCAGTATTATTTGAATGATATCTTTGCAGGCAAAGCAAATTAACTTAATATTCCAAATTATATTTATGGAAAATTTGTTGCACAATTTGCCCAGCCCTCTTTCTGGCTTTCCCATCATGGTACTTGCAGTACGTTCCTGACTTCCTGAGGTCCTTGCTTGCAAATTCCATTACTATCTTATGGACATCTGTAGATCCATGTAATTCTTGGAAGGGCCTTGTGATCATTTCCACAGAAAATATCAATGGATATCTACAGTCATCTGAAATATGAGACAATAGATTTTTGAATTAATTCATTTTCCCTCTGTAGACTGCAGACCATCCTATTTTGAAGGTTGCTATTTAACACACCACTAGACACATCGGACCAAATTCTCTGCTAGTGAAAATTGATATTGTCACAGTTTTGGAATAACTGCACCTTTGACCCATTCTGTGGTCTACCCAAATTTTTCCCCTTTAAGTCTCAGGCCTCTAGCCGTCATCTCTCTCTGTGCAGGGAACCATGTCCATCTCCCTCCAGACTGGGTATTTAGGCTGCAGTCCCCCTGCAATTTATCTTGATTATCCTAGTAGGTCTGACCTAGCTCAAGACCTGCAATTTCACTTTGTTTCTCCAGGGACACCTGACAGACAGCCTTCACAAAGCAAAGTACATTTAATTTAGGACAAAAGTATTACAGAGAAAACATACCATAAAACAATTAAAGGTCTAACTGACAATAAAAGGTCGAAGCTTAGCTGAGATCCCCCATCTCTCTTATGGAAATGCTGTCAGATTCCAGTTCTTCAAACCCTTCAGCAGGGTTTGCCCTCTTGGTTAATAGTCTGCGTTGACTTGTCAGATGAAAATGAGTCCCTCAATCAGCTCAGGCTGACACCTTATACAGTTTAGGTGCCTTTCTTTCCCTGGGTTCTTGAAACAGGTAAAATCAGTCAGTGCACCTTTCTCTAGTTTGCAAAACTTCAAAGGCTGTGTATCTGCATAAGAAGAATTGGGAGTTTTCATTAATTACCACCTAGTAATTCCAGGTTCCTCAGAAAACCCACCTAACAAGCCAGGAACACACACATTCACATAATGTGTATTGATGTAAAGATCTATGAAGAGTATATGGGCGAATGTCATCTGGATCATTTCATTACAATGATCTTTGAATCCCTCATCCTTCCAGTATCTTGATCACAAAAATGCAGCTCACATTTACAAAGTTGATATAATAATCTCAGAGCTGTGCTGGTGTTCATCATCTCTCTCAAAGGTAGCTCCATGGACATCAATGAATCTGCACCAGTTTTTACTAGGAGAGAATTTAACTAATATTGTTCAGCTATTTTAAGACTGCCACAAATTCTGAAATGATTTTGACATGCCTAATATATCAATTAGTGCCCCTGCCCTGCAGCACACCCCTTTGCAGGGCCTAATCTTTCTGTTGCTTTTGCTGCTGATTTGTCCTATTCTCTCCTGGGCTCTCAGACTCTTGACTTGCATCTTGACTTTCATCCATATGGATGAAATCCTGGCCCCAAAGAAGTGAAGTTCTATTGACTTCTAGTTGCTCTAGGATTTCACCAACTATCTGCATGATTTTAGCTTATGGAAGTTAGTCCTTCCTGAATTAGACCCATTATTATTATTATTATTACAATCCCTGTAACAAAGAGTTTATATTTTTAAGATATGTTTACACAGCAAAAGCTGGGAGTGGACTGAAGATAGCTTCAATCCAGCTAGTATGAGATAGAAGTGAAGACAGGACAGTGTGGGCTTCAGAGCAGGCTAATGAGCTGAATACTTACCCAAGGTCCATGCTGGGTTTGTACTAAGTACACTGTCTTTGTTTTTCCTGTAACTCATGCTGGCTGGATTCAAGCTAACTCCAGTGATCTAGCCCATGAACAGCTTTCTCTGAGTAGATGTACCTTTAGTTTAAGACCAGATGTAACACAGGGTTGAAAAAGCCAAAGCAGGACTGGAAGGAGAGAAGACAGAACACTGTAACAATGTTCATATGAACATGTTTTTTTCTTAAACTAGCTGTGCACACAATTTGTAGGTATTGAGGGTATGGTTGGTTGTTAATGGAGCCAGGTAAGGAGATCAGAAGCAGCAGTCAGCTCACCACTAGCCTAGCTATTCACATCTGCTAGTGTTCTGTAAGCATCATGACTGAAGCCCATTCATTTACCCCGTGAAGCCCCATGTTCAGTAAAGAACAGTTCAGAGACTGCATTGTTGTCTTAGAGCTTTAGGAGGTGATATGCTGGGGAGAATGATGGATTTCATTACACTAGATATTACCAGGTGCTCTAATCTTTTTAACTCTCCACCTTTTGTAAACATCTTTTTAGAAGCTTAAACAAAATTGTATGCTTTTTGCCAATCTTCCCTTCTGGCATTTGATGCATTCAGAAGGCCTTGTGAATCTGCACATTTTACATCTATATAAAGTATCGTGCTTTCTCCCAATCTCTCAACAATGGCTAATAGCAGAATGCTGCACTGAGAGCTCATATTACTAAGACTTTATCAATCCTTTTGCCAAGGCACTTAATTCTCCTCCAAATCCCTTCTGAAAATTCACTTTTTCTATCTGGCTTTCCACTATTAATTTCCATTCTGGAATGACCTACTCTTACTGTTGTGCCTGATCATAGAAATCCATCTATAACAATTAAAGAGCCCAAGCGTGCCTCCTGCAAATATTTCTTAAAAAGGGGATGCTTGGGCTCTTTAATTGTTATGGATGGATTATTATGATCAGGCACAACAGTATAAGAATACAGTATAAGAATACAGTATAAGAATATTATACAGTATAAGAATACAGTATAAGAATACAGTATAAGAAAGGCTGGGACCATAGATGCTATAGATTGCTATATGATCAGGCACAACAGTATAAGAATACAGTATAAAATACAGTATAAAATACAGTATAAAATACAGTATAAGAATATTATACAGTATAAGAATATAGTATAAGAATACAGTATAAGAAAGGCTGGAACCATAGATGCTATAGATTGTTATGGATGGATTATTATGATTATTATGATCAGGCACAACAGTATAATACAGTATAAGAATATTATACAGTATAAGAATACAGTATAAGAAAGGCTGGGACCATAGATGCTCCTCACGGCTGAGATCTTGGATGAAATCTTGTTCCCACTGAAGTCAATAGAAGTTTTGCTATTGAGTTCAGTGCGTGTGGGATTTTGCACCTTGCCACACATACTAATTGTGTTATACTAATACAAACATAATAATAATTAATAAATCATTATGTATTCATTAAAGAAAAAAAAGACCCATTATCCAGGAAAAAATCAACCATCCACAACAAACCACCAGTTAGCAAAAAAAAAAAAAAATCATAGGACATGTCTATACTGATGGCGGCAAATTTGCCGCCTCCAGATCGATGTTTCTGGATCGATTGAGCAATCAGTGTAGATCCGCCCAATCGATCAGAAAGTCAATGCTGGTAATCCACCCCCTCAAATAGTGTAACGCTGCTTTGATGGGAACACTGTTCCCGTCAGCACAGCGCAGTGTTGACAGCGTGCAGAAGGGAAGCAGAGCAGTCAACGTGAGTTACGCAAACTTTGCAGATTAGTTTATGTAACTCCTGTCGACTGCCGCCGAATCTCTAGATAAGCGTAGACCAGGGTATAGTCTCACTCCAAACCTGAGAAAATGCTTGGCTGAAAGGATGAACTACTTATTGTACCCTGAAGGCCATCTGATGGAGGCTTTGGTGACCCACCAGAACAGGAGATTTATGCAATCATGAGCCCTACATAGAGACCACACCGCTTTGCATTCTCAACAATTCAATCCTCAGGACTTAAAGAACAATGTGATTTTGTAATGAAAAAAAACCCATTTTAATGCATATGTAAATGGTTAGGTTTACCATGGGAAACCTACTTTTGTGTATGTACCATTTAAACAGTAATCCGGCATCAATATAATTTTTGGCATGTCATTAATGTATTATGTGCACTTGCACTATGTACTAATTCTACAGCAATCTTTTACACGTGATATTTTGAAATTATATAAGAGTTTTGGCTTAAGAAGTGATTTAATTCTCTTGTTTTCCTCTTTCGGCCTGCTCAATTCCCACTGAAGTCAATGAAAGGACTGTAAATGACACCAACCAGAGCTAGATCAGGCTCATTATCTGGGATTATATCTCTCTTTACAGATAAATAAGGAGAAGTCGAGTGTTGATCTCTAAAGGGCCTTCTAAAAGGTAGTCTGTGCCTATCTCTGCTTGCATAGAGCTTTATTTCAAGAAAGAGGAGAATGGCAAACCACTGGAAGAAATTAATTGATACGTTGGATAACGCATTGGCTGCTGCTGACATGATGGACCGTGAAGATCTGCTTTTTTCTTACAAAGGAATTCTCTACCCCACAATTTTGTACAGTCCTGAAACATTCAAGGCTCTTGAGTCCTTTAAAGCTAGGCATGAGGATGTGATCCTTGCAGGGTACTTTAAATCAGGTGAATATAATTTGTTTGCTATGGAAATATAAGGTGTAATATAATTATAAAGAATCAGGCTGTAGTTAAAACAATGAAGGGATAATTTCAGTTTATGTTAAATAACCTTAATTAAGGTAATAATGCAATGGAACTATTCATACGAATGAGAGAAGAAAAATGACATATTCCTTGCCAAAGAAACGCCATTGCTATTGTCAATGTTCTGATTAAGAATTTAAGTGCCCAGATCAGCAAAGTAATGGTTTTCATAACAAACATAACTAACTACTGCGGATTATATATGCTATTTTGTAGTACTGTACATGTTATTATATTTGTATTTACAGAATTTACAAATATATATTTTTGCATAAAATTTAGCATTTGATTTCCTTATGAACAAAACTCTTTAGTTCTTTTTTCAATCTTCCTATTTAAAAAATCCCAGTCTTCTGAAGCTTCTTGAAAAATTGAAATGTTAGGATTGAATAACCCTGGAAAGTGAATCAGTGAATAATTTGACATGAATTCTTTTAATTTTTTCCCTCCATAGATTTCACTCACTCCTAGTTGGGTAATGAAACTGAACGTTATTCTTTATGAAACATTAAAGACTGAAATTTATTGCTACAGGAAGTCACTGAAGCAAAGATATTATGAAGATTCAAAAAGGGAGAGGACATTTACATGGAAGACAATAATATTTAGTTAACTCTTGCAAAAGTTTTATTACAATTATGATATTAAATTTGATAATCTAGGTCTTAAGCCATTTTCTATCAGAGATCAGAATGAGACAACATGAGAGTCATAATATCCCACATCTGCTCGACTGGCATTTCTTCAAAATTTCCCTGAGCTTGAGGGGAACTGTCATTAATGCAACAATAAAGATTGAGAAATCCACCACTCAAATGTCAGGCAATGCAAGGCTGAGGATTAGAACTCACTTTAAGCTCTCTTACACTAATGCACCAAAATATGATCCATCATTTTCTACGATACAGTTTTACAAACTGGAGTTCTGTGTACAACTTTACCAGTATAATAAATTACCATACATTACAATCTTCAGTCTTGGCTAGATTTATAAAGTCCCAGTCAAGTCTTTTAGAAAAGGACACATCAGATTTTCACCAGAAAAAATAAAAGGAAAATTTATCTTACAACTAATCAAAGACTACTGAAATAGGTATAAAATGGGGATCTATCATCCAATCTGCTGATTTCCAAGTCTGACTAAAATACATATTGATGGTCTGAATAATTCCCATATACTTCCTCTACTGTATAAAATGAAACCAAGACTAGAAATTAAGGGAGAAAATTCAGTCCTGATGTAACTTCACTGACTTGGATGGATTTGGCTTAACGGGAGTTTTGACAAAGTAAGGACAGGATCAGATAGAAGATATAATTCACAGCAGAACCAGAATATTTCTTCTTGATTTTGATATATATTCCTGTGTTATGTAATAATTCTATTAATCTGAACCTCATGTATGGTAAGTGTCGGGATGATGAGGCTGAGTGCATCTCTGTCCCTTCTGTGGTCTCTCAGAGTGCACCTATTCAGGTGTTAGACATCATGCCCTTACTTGTCTCAGGGGTTGAATTTCACAATTTTCCTGCCCTTACATGGGGATCAGGGTTCAACACCATATCTATGCCAACACTTATTGCCCCACAGATACAACTGGACATCTGCATTTCTTCCTTTCGGGAGCCTGTGACCAGTGATGCAGTGACCAACTGCCTTCTTAAAATCAATATGTTTATTTGCAATGGAATAAGCATTAGAAAAAGTTATTTAAAAAAAACAAACAATTTCTATGCATATTTAACCTCACATTATTTTTCATGTCACTACAAGCTAAGTTCGATAGGCTTCTTTTCTGTTATAGGAAAAGAACAGACCTGAATTATGCTCTTTTAGGAACTCTTTTGGAGCTCTTGCTATCAAATCTGGTCCCACTTCTTCTGCCAGACCCAGACTGTTCGGTCCCTCACATAGTTTTTTGTTATCAGGGAAGCTAGATTTTCTCAAATCCCTTCTCCCTCTACTCCATCCCTCCCCCTCAGAATGTGTAAACCTAATTATCATATTGTTCAATTGTTTCTGTTACAGGGCTCTTGTGTGCATTAGGAAAAATCCATACCTTTAAGCAGTATAGTTAAACTGATCTAGGTTCCCATGTAGACAATGCTAAGATGATGGAAAATTCTTCCATCTACTTAGCTACCGACTCTTGGGGATATAGATTACCTATGCCATTGGAAGAATCCCTCCTGTCGGAGTAGGTCATGTCTGCACTTAAGCACTGCAGCACTTGAAGTCTAGACAAGCCTTCAGACTGATTTTTCCCTTCCTGGCTGTCTGAAGAGAATGTCTGTTGCTCTGTTGATTGGCACTTACCAGTTTTGTGAGACTGTAAAAAGTTACAAAGGGATCTCACAAAACCATATGACTGAGCAACAAAATGGCAAATGCAATTCAATGTTTATCAGTGCAAATCAATGTACATTGGAAAACATAATCCCACCTATACATAGAAAATGATGGGTTCTAAATTAGCTGTTACCCCTCAAAAAAGAGATCTTGGAGTTATTGTGAATAGTTCTCTGAAGACATCTGCTCAATGTGCAGCGTCAGTCAAAAAAGCTAACAGAATGTTATGAACCATTAGGAAAAGGATGGATTATAAAACAGAAAATATCATAATTCCTCTATATACATCTATGGTATGACCACATCTTGAATAGTGTGTGCAGATTTGGTTGCCTTTTTTCAAAAAAGATATATTAGAATTGGTACAGAGAAGGGCAACAAAGGCTATTAGGGGTATGGAACAGCTTTTTATATAAGGAGAGATTAAAAAGACTGGGACTTTTCATCTTGGAAAAGAGATGACTAAGGGGTTAAGATCGAGGTCTATAAAATCTTGACTAGTGTGAAGAAAGGGAATAAGGAAATATTATTTACACCTTCACGTCACACAAGAACTAGGGGTCACCCAATGAAATTAATAGACAGAGGTTTAAAACAAACATAAGAAAATACTTCTTCACACAATGTACAATCAACTTCTGGAACTCATTGACAGGGGATGTTGTGAAGGTCAAAATTATAACAGGGTTCAAAAAAGAAATAGAAAATTTCATGCAAGATAGGTTCATCAATAGCTGTTAGCCAGGTTGGTCAGAGATGTACCCCCATGCTCTGTGTGTCATTAGTGTCTCTGTTGTCCCTTTGCCAGAAGCTCGGAGTGGATGACAGGGGATGGATCACTCGATGACTACCTGTCTGAAGCACCTGGCTCTGACCACTATTGGAAGACAGGATACTGGGCTAGATGAACCATTGGTCTGATCCAGTATGACAGTTCTCATATAGTTACACCCATTCAGCCTTAATGGTTCGCGATCACCTGGTTTGTGACTGTGTGATTGTGTACTAACACTGTCTGTTCCTCTTCGACATTCCAACATACCATCTGAAAGCTTCCCTATACTCAAAATGATACAGTGTAGATATTACTTACCCCAATGGGAGTGGATTCTTCCATTGGCATAGCTAATCCACATCCCTGAGAGGCAGTAGCTTGGTTGAAAGAAGAATTCTTCAGTTGACCTAACGCTGTCTACATTGGGACTTAGGTTGGTTTAACTAAACCGCTCAAGGGCATGGATTTTTCACTCCCCTGACTGACATAGTTAAACTGACCTGATTTTCTACTCATAAATCCTCTATGTAGGCCATATTTTGAGGTACAGATCAACATTCCCACTGAGCACCCCCACATTTATCCCAGCAAGAAAAAAGAAAACCTTTTATTACAAATGATTTTCATTACTTAGCTAAATGAACTTCATTGATTTGTCTTGTTCATTAGTTAATACACTGCATACAAATCTTTCCAGCTGCTATATATACATTGAACTATGAGAAATGGTAATTTTTTCAAAGGTTTTTAAACCAATTCTATGTATTCCTAAGGTACATATTGTCTTAGTCATATCTTAATTGACTTGGTAACAACAGCTGCAGAAAATAATGAAGATAAAACAAATAGCCTGGATGATGAAGAACTAAAAGAAATTCCCTTCCTTGAAATTGGAGATCCTGAGAAATATCAGGTGAGAATTGAGGACCAGATCTTTAAATGTATTTTAGCCTCTGCCATTGATTTTATAGGGATTTAGGCAGCTAAATACCTTTCAGGATCTGGGCCTGACCGCTTACTGAAATTGCTAAGACTTACTGTTTCACATATAATTGTTGACAACATGGTGTATGAAATACCCCATTGCAGAGAAAGACCTCTGGACAATTATTGTAAATGCTGTATCTGCCATCCAATTCAGGGGGACATGCTGGTAAATGGGCATAAAAAGTTGAGGAGGGTGCAAATTAGTAACAATTACATGAGACCCTTACAAAAACTCAATAATATATTAGTCCAAACAGGGTATAAGGAGGAGTTCCATGACTTTGCATGACTATAAGGAGGAGTTCCATACAAAGTCAAATACAAAGACCATGGAATAGAATGGAAAAGCAGGCACTTGGGCCCAGATCCACAAATATTCTTAGGTGCCTCAGTCCCATTTTTAGGCTCCACAGCAAACCACAAAACCTCTGCTTGGCTGCTATCTATCCCAGTAGGTGCCTAAACTCATACATCACCTAAGTTTTTGCAGTAAAAGTTGCCTAAGTGGCTATCTTTCTGACTTTGGGCATGTCCCCGGCTGCCTCCCTCTAAGCATCCAGATATCTATCTCCAACTATGCTCCAGTGCAATCCACAAAATGGGGAAGACAGGTGTTCCTCCACCTAACCGGTGTGCTGAGTCTGATTCAGTAGGTGTACTCAGAGGCTTCCTAGACCTCTTCAAAACAGGGGGTGGTGAGGAGAACCATCTCCCTTATACTCTTTAGCCCAGTCATTAGGGAACTCACACAGACAAGATGGTTCAAGTGTACCCTCTCCTGATGAGTAGAGAAGGATCTGAACAGAGATCATCACTTTTAGGTGAGTGCTCTGACAACTGCACTGTGATATATTCTGATGTAGGCCTCCTTCAATCTCTCCTACTGAAGTTGTTCCACCTTAATTAAATAATTGACTAATTAAACATTAATGAGGTGAGTGAAAGAGAATTACTTAATAGTCCAGTGATTAGAACACTCACATCAATGGTGAGAGATCCCTGTTCAAATCCATTCACCCTATCAGGCATAGTGGGGAGCTGAACCGGAGGGAGGTGCGTGAGGTGGTGTCTATTACATCCTCAGTAAGTACTATCACCACTGAACTAATGATTAAAAGGGAGGTGTTCCTACTCCTCCCTGTTTCCCTCCCACCCCTCACCCCAGTTATTTATATACATCTAGGCAGTCTCTAAGCACACCTACCAGATCAAGCCCTCCATAACGTCGTCAGGCTTTCTGGAGTGTCTGTCTCAAGAGCATGATTTTTATGACGCAGGGCAGCAACCCCAAGTCAGCTACAGTGTGTCCTGGGAGACTGAAGTGCTCTCCAACTGGTTTATGGATGTTACCATTTTTTATGTCTGATTTGTGTCCATTTATTCTTTTGCGTAGTGACAGTCTTGTTTGGCCAATGTACATGGCAGAGGGGCATTGCTGGCACATGATAGCATATTACATTAGTAGATGTGCAGGTGAATAAGCTCTTTATAGTGTGGCTGATCTGTGATGGTGTTACTAGGGTCGATGTGTGGGCAGAGCTGGCAACGGGGTTTGTTGCAGGGATAGGTTCCTAGGTTAGTTTTCTTGTATGGTGTACGGTCACTGGTGTGTATTTGCTTCAGGTTGGGGGCTGTCAGAGAGCATTTCAATCTCCCAGGACACTCTGTAGCTGACTTAAAAGTTGCCATACTTCTACAAAAACTTCAAAAACAGATTTCAGCGAGAAACTGCATCTCTTCTGCAAACTGGACACAATCAAACTGGGTCTGAATAGGTACTTGGAATGCTTATCTCATTACAAGAAGTAATTGTCACTGTTCACACATTTTCACCTTCTAATCAATGATTGTGAATAGGCCTCAGCGATTAAGCCCCTTAATGGATCTAGGCCTGGGTGCTTAATCCTAGATCAGTGGTTCTCAAATGGGGTTCCGCGGAACCCTAGGGTTCCGTGAGCTGAGCGGAAGGGTTCCACGAAGAAGACGTACCGCGCCGCCGAATGTTAAAAAAATCTGGTGGCGTCAATCAGTTGCTCACTCACCGCCAATCAGCTATTGGGGCCGCCAATCAGCTGCTCGCGCGCTGCCGAACAGCTGATGGGGCCACTGAAAACAGCCTTGGAAGCACACCGCCGAATCAAGCAAATACTGCCCCGCCGAAAAGAGGAAGATTTCCTTCACTTTTCGGCGGAAGGTATGTCATGTGTGGGCAAGGGTTTCGAGGGCATGGAATGGACACGCAAGGGTTCCGTGGGTGGAAAGAAATTGAGAACCACTGTCCTAGATGAAAGAGCTCTTGCACCACTAGGAGGCTGATTCAGTCCATCTCTGCTTTGCTGTTCACCATCTCCAGTCTCTGTATTTGTTAACATTTTCATTCATGTACTCAATTTTTTTCTGAAGTGAACTTAGTGCTTGTGAAAGATGAAGTTAATTTATCCAGAAAAGAGACACTGCCCCTGTAAATCTAGTGAGAGACTCCCAGCACTGTCTTGCCAATATATCTTAGTGCTGACCTAGAGAACCTAGATCAAGAGGTGACAGAGTAGCTTCATCCCCAATGTCTATTCAATCCTTTGCCTTTTATTTGGACTGCAGACAAGGGTGCCAGGTACTGACTGGCACTATTCCAGAGATACAGCCTAGAGGAGTCAGAGCTTGGATGCTTGGCCTGAATTTTCTGGGATAACCCTTTTTTCTGCATTCCTCTCTTCTCCGTATCTAATCCACCTCTCCCCCTTCAACCAAACTAGCACCTTTTTCCTTCTGGTTGCCGTCTCCCCCTCAGTTAGTCCAAACAGATTCCCCCATCTTTCAAACTCCCCTTTTTGACCCCAAACAGGCTCCTTTAGCTTTCATCTCCCTTTTCCCTCATCCTCCACAGTTAGATTCTGTTCCTTACTTTTAGGGTATGTCTACAATGATGGCGGCAAAGTCACCACCATCAGATCAACCTATCTGGATCAACTGAGTGGTCAGTGAGGACCCACTCAATCAATCCAGAAGTTGCCAGAAGTCGATGCAGTAAAACCACTCCCGTAAGTGGCGTAGTGCTGCGTCAACAGGAATGCGGTTCCCATCGGTGCAGTGCAGTGAAGACGCCGTGAAGAATAGAAGCACAGCAGTTGATGGGAGTCATGCAAACTACTCTGCAAAGCTTGTTTAACTTCCATCTATTGCCGCTGAATCACACATAAGTGTAGATAGGGCCTTAGACATGTTCCATCATGCAGGGGGAAGTGTAAAATCATTATTTACTTTATCTACTGGTACTGGACAGCTCTCTTCCCAAATCTATTACACTCATGGGTTTCTATAGATTAGAGACACTGGTTGTAGGAAAACTACAGAACTAAAATATGAAAACTGCTACCAGCTCAACAGAGCTTTCCAGAGCCGTTGATACAATAGCAATGGGATATTTTGGGCATTAGCTTACAGAAAATGTTATGTTACAATAATTAAACTGCTTGCTTTCCCTCTTCTTTCAATTTGGATAAAAGCGGATGGAGAAATTATCTTCTAGAAGAGTTTATTTTACTGATCTCCTTCCGCAGAATCTACCTGAGTCCATATTCAAAAATAAAGCCAAGGTGAGTGTTCACTTAAATGGTTTGAAGGCCTATGCCCTTCAGTAGAATTTTCAGGCCCCTTTAGACTTCCATCATCATTTTTAAAGTCTGCATAATAGGTTCAGAGTGCTCCTTCTGTCCACTTTTAAGGCCTGGTCTTCTGGTCCAGCATAGCCACTTCATTTCACACCACAACAAATTCTGGATAGTAATAATAGTAAGCATCCAAGGGATCATGCATATGCGCCCCGGAGAAGTAAAAAATTTGCTTAGTTGGTTTTATGGCAGCCGTGTTGAGATCACTCAAGAGAGACAATTGCTGCCACATTTATCACATGTAAAGGTGGTGTTTCAACTCTTGGGACTGCCTTCTGTGAGCTCTTTTCTACCCTGCTAAGCTGGACTGCTTCCTCTTGCAGCTTTGGAAACCTTTATTGAGCTCTTGTTTCCAAAGGCTGCAGTGCTGAGTGTGATTTTCCTGTAATCCATATTCATGTCTATTTCTTTGAGGTCTCACTTGCACACACTCTTGAAATGCAATTTTGGGTATCCTTTAGATCTTTTCTCAGATGCCAATTGGCTGTAGAGAATATCCTATGGGATGCGCCCATCATTCATTCCGCACACATTTCTAAGCCATAGAGACGTCTCTGTTTAACGAGTGTTAGCATGCTGTGTATGATGGCCCACTTGTGCAGCTCAGTGTTGGTGATGCTGTCCCTCCAGGAGATTCTAGGAATTCAACAAAGACAATGTGTGCGAAAGCTGTTGAGCCTCTTTTGCTGAAGAGAGTATAAGGCCCACGAGTCACACCTGTACAAATGTGTACTGGTAATAAATGCATGGTGTGTTCTGTGAGGTATCCAGTCTCATGAGGATCACCCAGTGGAAGAGGGATCCAACAGTGATAGAGAAGAACTGCTAAAGAGTCTACTGTGGCATCTCATTTTGTTGTCACTAGTGGGTTGTGCTTCAGTCAGGGTGGAGCTTGAGTACAACCATTTATTTTTTCCTATCTGACCCCTGAATTCACCTGCGTAATTTTTAATCCAGTTTATTTTAAGAACATTCACTAATCAAAAGGAGTGACAGAGTCTTTTTTCAGACAAAGCACATATGGATAGTGTATAATTAATTTGGAGAAATCAGGACAATCATACTTCAGAGAATTTAGCTGTTAATCTTTGATGTCTAGTGAGAGATAATTAAAGAATTGCATCCTTTGCATACAAGATCAAATTGTTAGTTCTGTGCTAATATATGAGGATCAAGAAATTTCCAGGATTATAATTAAATATTATTATTTTTCTGATACAATATTTTATGTCAAGTGCCAGAAATATACACTTGTATAACATATATTAATTTTCTAGATACTGGTGCTTGTTCGAAATCCCAAAGACGTAGCTACATCTTGTTTCCATGTTATGAATGACATGTCTCTATTTCCCTCTTATGACACCTGGGATGAGTTCTTCACAGATTTCATGACTGGAAAAAGTATTGTTCCTTTTCCTACTTTTGCCAATTATTTAATGTGTAGAATAAATCTGATAATATGGAATTTGTAACCTAGAATCATTATAATTTATCACAAAAATGACAGAGGTGAATGGAAGGATTTTTAAAAATTCAGCCTATCTTCTTTGAAATGTGACTTATTGTGGGAACATGCATCATTTTTATAAACATTACTGAGGAGTAAGAGAAAACAGTTTCATGGGAGCAATCTAGAGTTCATAGGAAAGACTACACTGCTGATGCTGGCTTTTGGGCCCAAGGCTAAAGTTCTTGGAATGAGATGAACTAGAACTCCCCTCTCCCTTCACTTGTAGGTAAGAATTTTGAGGTAGATTCCTGCTAAAACTGTCTGGGGATATATTTGTGTTGACTTGTAAGGGAGAGGGAGGGAATTGAATGTAAAGTCCACCCCTGCCACACCTTCAGCAGGGGAATCCTTTCCTCCTAGCTTGCAAAGTCCACAGACATGACTCGTGTTTCAGTTTGGCCTTCCACAGTTCAGTTTATTAAAAGGTGGCATTCTATTGTTAGGAAACATGCTTTTTCTCACACAGGCACTTCTTACCGCCCCTTCCCTCCCCCCCTCCATTCCCGTCCCAATTTTTTACACTTCTTATCTGGTCACCCTAGTCTGAAGCTTTAACAATCAACCTAAGTTTTAAGAAATATACTCCGCCTTCAGGTATTATTCATGTTCATAATTATTAACTTCTATGATTCCTTGGTGTCTTTCAGTGCCTTGGGGTTCCTATTTTGACTATATTTGTGAATGGAGCAAGCATGTTGATGATGGAAATGTTATGACAATAACCTATGAAGAACTGGAAGAGGTGAGGATAACACTTTTTAAAGAACACTTTATGATCTAGGAAATGTTTGTTACTGAAGAAGTGTACGGGTAACAATTCTACAGATTGTCTTTTGAGTGAACTCCAAAGTGCCAGTGCTATGTCACATGAAATAGAGCAAGCCAAAACGTTCAGTTATTTGATTTTCGATAACATTTTTTTGTTGAAATTTCAATGAGAAAAAGTTGGAGCCATTTTTTTCATGATTTTTTTCCTGTTTTCTGATCAGCACAAGTATGAGCCAAAATCTTTTAAAAGTCTAATTCTTAAATAACTAATATGCATATCTCTATCTGAGTACGTATTCAACTGTATACATGTGTATACATGTAACTGTATACATGTAACTACCCGAAAGCGGGTTCCAGGGTGGATGGGGCTAAGCTGTTCTCAGTGGTGGCAGATGACAGAACAAGGAACAATGGTCTCAAGTTGCAGTTGGGGAGGTCTAGGTTGGACTTTAGGAAAAAAGTTTTTCACTAGGAGGGTGGTGAAGCACTGGAATAGGTTACCTAAGGAGGTGGTGGAATCTCCATCTTTAGAGGTTTTTAAGCTGAGGCTTGACCAAGCCCTGGCTGGATGATATAGCTGAGGTTAGTCCTGCTTTGAGCAAGGGGTTGGACTAGATGACCTCTGAGGTCCCTTCCAACTCTAATATTCTATTCTAGAGAGAGCTACTCATTTATATCGTGACCTCTTCCATTTAGAGATTGAGTCTACCAGTTTTCCTCACCTGGGTGCAATTCATCTCTGTACAAAAGGCCAGTGTAAGTTCTCTGCACCACTTCAATCATACTGAACCCTCTAAATACATTACATGAAAATATGGAGCCAGTTATTATAAGTGGAAATGCCGTGAAAATGAAATAATGCATTTTGCCTTAATAACGTCCAATGTGTTATCTTCCTCTTTACAGAACAGGGCTTTGGAAGTGAAAAAGATAGCTGAATTATTTGGGTTGCTCCTGACTGAGGAACAGCTTCAAGCAATTACAGAAGGGAGAAACTTCCAGACTATGAAAGTGAATGCCCAGAAAACCCATGGTGCATTTGTCAATGTTCTCTTCCACAAAGGTGAATTTTTAAAAAATTCCAAAGATGCAACAGCCAGTCTCCCAGCAGCTTTAGCAAATCATCTCCTACTTCTTTCTGCAGACAGAAGACTAACATTTATTAACAGCAAATGCATTCTATTTTCATTTGATAACAATATTTGAACATTCATGTTGCATATAAACTAACATTTCACCAGAAATTCCTCTTTCAAGGAGAATGTCAGAAAAATCCTACAGCTAACTCTAGACCTGTGTCTTTGCACCTTTGTCTTCCTTACCAGCTACTTATTTTGCCTCTGCCAAAGTGATCCTCTTGAGTATGGGGTGAGGAGAGAAAGAAGGAGTGGGAAATTAGCAATAACTTTCCTCCCCTATGGTCAAAAGAAAATAGGGTCAGCTGCAGAGCTTGGATGGTTCTAGGGACCCCATGTGGGTATTTTCTTTTGCTTGGTTTTAAAGATAATCCAGTTTGCCTTAGGGTACATTGGCACTGGAATCATAAATGTGATTGCAGCTTGGGTAGGCATATTCACGCTCACCTCAATTAGGCTAGCATGGCTAAAAATGGCAGTGAAGATGCAGTGGCATGGATCCTGGCATGGGTTAGCAATAAGAATATGTACCCAGAGTTCTGGATGGGCCTGTACAGCATCGCAGCTTCCTGTCCCTCCTCTTGGGAATACATTGATGCTGCTGCTCTGAATACCAGTTTCACAGTCATCTCTTAAGAGGAATTCAGATAACTAATTCCCCTTTATGTGCTCAATGCTGCTTCCCCAGACAATGCTGTGTAAAGTCCTACTAGTTACTTTATTTCCTTAAATAAGGTGCATTTTCCTTTTTATGTGTTCTACTCTGTGAGTCAATGAAGATCCCAATGGGCTTACTGAAACTGAAATACTTTTGCATCTTCAGATGATTCAACACTTTGAGACTTATTCTCCACTCTGTTATAGCAGATTTACACAGGTGTAATTCCACTGATGTCAGTCGAATTACACTGAAGTAACAGGTGAATCAGGCCCAGTGTTTAAAAAACATAGCAACAACAACACTCCAGTTAGTGAGATGTGATAAAATGAGTGAATGATTTTTAGGAAAAAAAATAGAAATGGTAAATTCTTCATTTTCAAGTACATATATATGAATAATAGAGTATAAATGTTGCTTCTTTGTAGGCCGTGTTAATGACTGGAAGAAGCTTTTTAATGAAGATCAGAACCATGAAATGGACAAAACGTTTGAAGAACGCCTAGCAAGAACCAAACTGGGAGCAAAGATAAAGTATGAGGTGTACTGCAAAGCCTGAGGACTAAAACAACATTGTTAAAGCAATAGTTTCCCAGAATTCTATCAGATTACTTGTACGCTAGCAAACTAGATCAAGTGATCCAAACTTCTCTGAATGTTTGTAAATGATCGCACTCCAGTTCTTTTGAAAATGACAGCACATTTTCACTTTAAACTTAAGACCTTCAGCATGCCTAAACTGCATCTATTTAGTCAATGATATTGTAATTACTCATATGCAGATTAATATTACATCACTGCTCCAGTACCTATCACCTGGAAGAATCCCCTCTTCTCTCCACTACTCCCTTTCCACATCTCATCCAACTCCATCAGTCTTTCTAAAATATTTAACCATATTAGATATGTGGAGATATTTTCAAAAAATATTTTAAATGAGGTATCTTCTTCACAAAAAGATTTCCACCAGACACAGATACTGATTCAACACCAGTCCACATCAATGCAAATTTTTCCATAAGAAGACCCATAATAAGCATTGATCAAATGGAAGGAGAGAGAGTAGTTATTAAAATAAAGGGAGCACAATATTTTCTTAAAGCTTTTCATCTTTCTGAAAGTAGAGTCTTAGTTTGGGTCAAAATGGATTTGGGAAATTTGGCTGCACCTTTATGACCAAATAGCCTGCTGATGTAAATAGGTGAAATTCAATTGGAGTCAGAGGAATTGTGCCCATTCTTACCCACAATGAATTTGGCTGTTTGTATCCTAAAATACATCTGTCTGATTCCCCTTGTTTATATGGGTATCAGTCTTCAGCAGCTCCATTGAAGTCAATGAAGTTACACCAGGACCAAATTCGATGAGTGAGAGCAGTCAGGCCCTATTCACATTTTCTTTGTGTGTCAGTCTTAACTATTGCTTTTGTTATTGCTGTAGCTGTAATACAATAAACATTATAGTCTAGTAATGGCATATATTCTATTTCACAGCTTCTCAATACTCTCCCACACCTGCACAGCATTGAAGTCTAACCTTGGCTGCCTTAATCACATGAATAGACCCAATCATTGACTTCAGTGCATGAGTCAGGCAAGGAAGAGCACCGGTGAATGTTTTTCATTAGTTATATAAAACCATTCGGTAGCAGACTTTACGTTATGTATTAATAATGTATGTACCATGCAGACATAGATCCTGGCTTGAGGTTTTGGGGCAGCCCTTCCTCATGGTCAAAGTCACTAGTGGGATAGTGGCTCTCAGAAAAAGGTGTCTGAGGTATGTCTAATCTATAATGCATTAATCAGATATGGTAACAATTGCAATAAGTAAGTGAACATGGAAACTGAAATGCCCTACACCCTAGGCTTTCCATGCAGTAGCCAGGGAAATGTTGATTGGCAGGGGAGGGGAAGGACAATGATGCATCCTGTTGTACTTATTACATGGATTAAGAGAAGACTTCAGTCTCCACTGATATAAATTCAGCATTATTCCTAAGCACAAAAATTCAACAGAAAATTTGTAAAGAAGAATGAAATTCCAGGCATGCTTACCTGATGCCAAGTTGAGGCAGCCATTCAAGTACTAGCATGTTGGATCCAAGAGCACTAACAAGTGCAAAAAGACGATACAAGGGGACAGATAGAAATTATAAAAATGGCCAGAGTGTAGTCAATAGCGATCAACTTGAATAAATGACTGTTGTTCCCTGCGGGAAAATAAACTCAAACATACATATTCAGTGGGAATAGATAGGAGGCAGCAATGCTGAAAGGGATTTAAGAGTGCAAGTGGACAGCAGACTGTATGTCAGTTTGTAATATCCTTTGGCAACTATGAAATTGTCAGTACAAGGTTAGGGTGCAAAGGGAAAATCATAACTCCACGTAACAAGGTGATAATATTTCCCCTCTATATGGCTCTACTTGACTGTGCCTGAAATATTGGGTTCAGGTCTGTGATTTTCATTGTTAGAAAGATATTGACAAACTAGGTACAGTTGAGATAAGATCAGCAAAGGTTATTAGCAGGATAGAGGGATTGATTTATAAGAACAATTTATAGAGTGGGCCAGATTATGTTCTCAGTTACACCAGTTTAAATCAGGACTTACTTTGCCAAAATCTATGGTATTTCTCCAGATTTTCAATGGTGTAACCTCGTGGAGAATTTCACCCAGTATGAACAGATTGGATAAACGGCAGCTAAGTGGGGACAAGATAGCAGCTGACATCTATTTGACAGAAGCCAGCGGAATATATCAAAGAGGGAGATGAACTCTTTCTTTTAGTACAGGAGTGTCTCTGAAAAAGAGAGAATTTGAACAGAATGGGAAAAATTCTTGACAGAGAAGTGTATTAAGTTGTGTAATATACTGGGAAACTTCATCATCTGGGAACACTTAAAACTAGATAGGACAATTCAGTAGAAGACATGTTGCATGGAAGCATCCTTACCTGGCAATGAAATGGTCTGGATGAGCTAGCAGGATTTTCTTCATATACTGTTCTATGAGAAGGAAATAAATACAGTCCTTTCGCTACTGGTTGTGACCTCACCCTTTTCTCATAAACTAAATGGAGACAAGTCAGGTAAGACTTTGGATGAGTGACTTCTGAAGGAACACCTAATGTAGTTGTTCAGGATGTGTTGCTTGGGTAGTTCAATTCCAACATAACAAGTGCCTCTGACTTTCAAAACAGAAGCCAAAGGTGAAAGTCGACACCAGAAGCAGTAAAATATATGGTACTCACCAAAATAGCTCTTTTATAGATATAACATTTTAGATAATTTTTATCACTCTTAGCCAAAAGGCCAAGGGTAAGGCAGTGAATAATCAAGCCTGATGTATTTTGTTCAGTTTAGCAAAAACTAACAAGCTGAAATGTGCCCTTTGGCTTTGACCAGTAATTTATTGAAATTCTGGCCTATGAACTCAATTATTCCTGACACCAGAAACTCATTGTTAATGAAAAACTACTCCTTGCTTCAAATCTAATGCATAGATACGAATGTCAGAATCAGCAGACATGTGTCTACTGCCAACTCAACCATTGATCTACTTTGTGAATTTTGGCAAGTCACTTCTTCTCACTGAGCCTCTGTTTTACCATCTACTCTTTGTTTGGTTTGTCTATTTACATTGTAAATTCTTAGGGCAGGAACAGAACTGTCTGTTCCTGTGTTTATACAGCACCTAGTAAAACGGGGACTTGATTTTGGTTGCAGCCTACATGCACTAATTTCATATAAGTAATTAATATGAATACAATTTAGGAAATGGAATTCTTCCTTTATTTTTAAACAAATACATTATATTTTATTCAAAGATAAGCTTTATTTTATTATTCCAAGACAAAAACAAAGCAACTTTACTAAACTGAAGTTAGGGTTGCAAAGTGGACCAGAACTCACCAAAACTGTACTATAACAACACTGCAGTTTAAAATGTCCAATATCTTTGAAAATAAGAGCCTAAAATTAGATTTTTAAATCCATATTTAGGCACTTAAAATGAGGCCTGATTTTCAAAATTCCTCAGTATCTAGGTGCTCTCCCCTGGACCCTAATGAGAAATTCTGGGTGTTGAGTGTGACAGTTTGGGACATGGCTATGTCAAATAGTGAAGTCTCTTTTGTGCCGGTGTTGGCACAATATTGGCACTATAGCTGCATTAGTTCATATTTGCACATAGGCAGTCTGTTATAGTGCATTTCAGACAGCTGCCGTGCCCAGGAAAGGTGCTTGACAGCTTGTTGAAACACCCTCACTGAGAGGCATCAAGGTTGTAGTATGGGGCCATGGATTTAGATGGACACTCAGCTACTGGCCCATCCCTATGGAATAATGTTTTTTCTACAGAGCAGCTGGCAAGTGGCTGAGCAAGTGTGACTGGTGGATCTGGAGCTTCTCAGGGTGAGCAGAGGACACAGAGAGTGAGGCCCTGTTTAAGTCTGTGGTTCTTCTCTGTGTAGGTGCTGACCACTGCCACGTGTTAGGAGGACTTGCAGAAACAAGTGGGTAAAAGGAATTTTGCTCAGCCTGACATGCTGACAAACCTCAACACAGAATAAAAAGTGAGTTCAGATGAGGAGAAGGTGTATCTCAGGAATTCCATTATTGTCAAAGGTCTGCAAAAATAAATTCAATGCAGGGTGAAGAAATTCCTCTGCTAAGCCTGTCTTCTTAGCTTTTCTGCCAGATTGACTCTGAAGAGGTTAAACAAGTAGGGCTATCATCCCCATGGTCTCAGAGTAACTCTGATGATAGCAGCATCTCACATTCCAAGGGTGTCAAATAAGGACTTTGAGCCTGGGAGTGTGCGCTGGAGTCCCAGATCTAAGAACATTCACTGAGCTCTACCCAGATCCAGCTGGCTTGAAAGCACATGGGATCCAGCGAACAGGTCCACTTGCAACAGACTGGTGATTGTACAGTGTAGTACTGGGCCAGCACTGCGTTTGTGACTCTGTGATGGTTATAGTTCAGTGGTTTTCAACCGTTTCATTTGTGGGCCCCTGAAAAGTTTCAAATGGAGGTGCGGACCCCTTTGAAAATCTTAGATATAGTCTGAGGAATCCCCCCAGGGGTCCATGAACCAAAAATTGAAAAACACATTATATTTCATAGAAAAAGTTCCAAACCTCCTGTTGTCAGCTTATTAGCTCAGTACCTGTAGCTTGCTCAAGTGACATGAGGGCACAGGTCTCTGCAAATGTTTCTGGTCCTGCGGACATCTATCTTGTGTGGATAACATCCAGGAAATTGCTTCTGTACCGTCTCTTGCTGAATATCTCTACTTTGCTGGCTAATATCAAGGGATTAATCTTAATGAGGTCAGTAATTCAGCAACTCTGACTCAAGACAGAGGTCCCTGTGATACAATTGACTCAGCAACTCTATCCTCCTAGGCTTATGTTAGAGTTTATGCCTCTGTGAAGTCCTTAGATCAGCACATCAAGTTCATTGGTTGATCAGAAGGCATAGGTCTTGGCGAGATCACTGACTCAGCACCAGAAGTTAAACTAGATCAAAACAGGAAGGGTGTTAACACCCAGTGGTGAAGTCACCTTCTGTCATCTTTAGGACCTAGCATGAGGAAAAGAATCAGGAAAAGGGGAATAAATGTATCTGAAAGATATCTATATTCTCCAGCAGGCTCCAGCCAGAGAAACATAAATAAGTCTATATGTATGTGTATCATATGGAGGAAAATTTCCCATTATCCCATGTCAGACAGCTTCATCTGCAAGTCTTACTAGGTTAATTCAGAATATATGGAAGATGAAAATTTTTCACTGAAAACTATTTTAAACAAGTCAATGTCTTCCAAAATTATTTTTCCCACCCAATGGCCCTCAAAGTATTGTGAATATAACATTTTCTTAATACTTTTCGTCTCTGGAAAACATACCCTTAGTCACTATGACTTTGGGAAAACTTGCAGATTTTGAATACCAAAATATCTGAGGTTGAGTCTCCTCTTTCCTTACCTTGGTGTAAATCAGCAGTAACTCCATTGATGCCAATGGAATTACACCAGCCTAAAACTGATGTGATATCCGACTCCAGCACTATACATATTTATGTGTCATCTTAAAGTATTGAATTTGCACTTCCTATAGCTACAATGTAGTTACAAAATAGTCTTTACACTATTTTACAGATTCTCACACAAACCTGGCAACCAAGCACCCCTTTGGGGACAAATCCCACTTGCCTTATTCAGATGAGTAGTACTAATGACTTCAGTGCACGAGTTAAGCAAGCAAGAATTGAATCTACAGCAATGATCACTTAGTTGTATCATTAAGTTTATCCACTAGTTGTGTAAAACCATTAGGTGTTAGATTATATTTATACTAACAATTGCTGTACCATGCCATTTCACACTAGCTGCTGGACACCAACATACAGCTCCTGGCCTGAGATTTTTGCGTGGCCCTCTTCTGATGTTGGGATCCCTGGTCTCATTGTACCTAGCTCATAAAATATGTAAGGCACTAAAAAGTCTCTCTACTGTTTAGATTTTTGGCAAGCACTCAGCAGGCCAAGGACTAAATAGGCACTGAGGCTGAATTACTCTCCATCCCCCTCCCCACACAGGCTTTCCCTGCATAGCTCAGGTGCTGCTATGTCCCTTTTGTACTTGTTCAGTGACTAAAGAGAAGACTTTTAAGTGTTTACTGCTCTAAATTCAGGGTCTTTGCTGACCTCTATAATTTGAAGAGAATGATAGTAGCAAGAATTAAAAAAACACTCAGGTATGAGAACATCAAACCCAGACAACTGCTGAACCTGTTGCTGAGGTGAGTTATTCACTGAAATACTGGCATACTGGAGTGGAGACCAGCACTTTGGAAAACAAAATACTAAAGCAACCAAGATGGAGATTATAAACATGGCCAGAGTATAGCAAAATAGGGACTCTAATTTAAATACATTCCAGAGGATCCATCTGGGGAAATATAACATAAGAGATGTACAAACAAAGAATGGGAGAAATCTGAGAAACAACCACACTGAAGATACTCTGGAGGTATGTCTACACTGCAAGCGAAGGTGTGGTTGTAGCACAGGTAGGCACATCCATAGTTTAATTTAGCCAACTCAGGTAACAGTGGCAGTGTAGACATGGCAACACAGGCTTCGGCATGGATTAGCAACCAGAGTACATTTCCAGTATGCCCAGTGAGCTTGTATGCTAGTTGCTGGCCTGTGCTGAAGCTCGTGACACCACAACTGTTACCTGCAGTAGCTAGAACAAAGTTAGCTGAAGCATGCCTACTTGTGCTACAATCACACCTTCACTTATAGTATACACATACGTGACAGTGGACAGCAAATTACACCGTGGTTTGGATGAAAAATGGCTCATGCAAAAAGCCAAGGCCATTTTTGACTGCTGAGGGAATGGGTCATGTCAAATTCCGCTCCAAATGGCCATATTTACTTCTGGGCACCTCATTGCTAGAAGGGCATTGACAAACTGGATGCAGCTCAGATAAGATCATCAGCAGCTGAAAGGGCTGATTTATGAAGAAAATGTGAACTAAATACAATGGGACATAACTTCATGGATGGCTTAAAGAGTGTTCAGCTGAATGCAAAGCATGACTGAAGTCAATGGAATAACTTTGGATTCACACTAGTGTAATGGAGAGCAGAATTTGGTCCAGCATGGAAAGACTGACTAAATAGTAACAAATGAGAAAAAAATATTTTAAGAGAGAGAGAGAGAGGACCTGTCAATATCACCAACAATAAAGTATTTGGCAATGTGGCCTGGCACCAGAGATGCTGCTGATGTGTAAAACAATGAATGCAGCAGAAGAAAACTGTAGTGTAACTACGATACACTGAGTAAAGTTTTTTTGTTTTATTTTTTGTTTTGTTTTTTTAAATGGATGCCTCAAATTAGGCACCTAATCCCAATTATAGATACTTAAATAAATGGCTTGGTTTTCAAAATCTCTGAGTATCTGAACACTTCCCTTGACTCAGGCGGGAACTGCTGTATGGAAAATATTGTGCACGTTTCTCTGTGATGTTTATAGGTCCAGATATTTAGAAATTTCAGTACTACTGCCCCTTGGAATCTCAAACACTCCACGTTAATCAGTAATATTTATCTTGATGTCTGAAGGAGTGTCCTTTACCATTTAATTTCACTGTATATTACTACCATAGTGATTTTGCTAAAAGACAGCCTGTATCTCGGTCTTGCTGAGTGGAGTTTCACAGAGAAACAAACATGAATAAGAGTAGGAAGACAGTAATTGAATATCAGGATAAGGCATTGGCTGATACTGAAAAGACAGCCCCTGAAGACATAATCTTTTCTATAAGGGAATTTTGTACCCTTTTATTTTTTGCAACCCTGACACTTTCCAGGTTCTTGATTCTTTTGAAGCCAGAAGTGATGATGTGATCCTAGCAGGATACCCAAAAATGGTGAATATTGCTCTCTTGTTACAAAAATTAAATGTGAAATATTATATTTAGGAATGATAAGGCAGCATTTAATGCAATGATGATACATGGTTGCAGTTTACAGTAAATGCAGTCCATCATGAAGATACTGTAGTAGGGATTGTTCATATAAATGAGGTGAGAAGAATAATTTCTGCCATCTGCTTTTTGCACTGCTGAATATAGTAAAGTGTAGTGTACATGAGGTAAGGAAAAGTGAGGTTTGAAATTAATGATCTTTAATTACTTTCCTCTCCCTTTGAATATTTATTTTTTAAAGTAACAATATGTCCAGTGTTTATCAGTTTAGAATATGAACATGTACTTTGAAGAAAAAGATTTGTTGATCTTTGATAGCGTCTACTTCATAATGAAGATAATTTTATATTCATAAACATGAAAGATATAAGGTTGTAAGGTTGCATCCCTAAGCATCAGAGGAAATGAATTATAAAATGTTCATCTGTGTCTCATTGTAGATCTGATTCAATGCAGACCAGAAACCTTCACTAATATTTGGCACTGTCCTGATGAATAAGTGGAGAGGAAGACATCTTGATTATTAGTTTGAAAGGCTGGTAGTTTGGAAAACAATTCTCTCCCTTATTAACTCAGGAAATTTGACTCACAGATATGAGAGTATCCAGATTTCACATAATTGTGATCACAAGTGTTTCTGCCTGTTTCTCCCAAATAGATGTATTCTTTTTGGAACCCATTATTGTTTATTTTGTATTTGGTCAAGCTAGTATTAATTGTTTACCATGGCCTGGCAAGTACAAGTATAGTCAATAAAAAGAGTAGTGCCTGTAGCCATATGTTCTACATATATTTGTGACAGGATCTCATACAGAGAAGATGGTTTTTAAGGCAATGATTTCTAACTGAATTGTTAGTCACAAAGAAGTATGTGCTGTACAAACAGGGCTATTTCTGTTTTTTGACAGATTATTTAACCCAATCAAATGATATTTCTGTTCACTCATAGCCTGTGTCATAAACAACAGGAAATTATTCCTGTAGCAAAGAATGTTAATGTTTATTTCTTGAAGAGTAATTGATACCATACACAGCTGTTTGCAGCTAAATACATTCAACACTTGTGACAAATTTCACTTCAGTAGCCTTTAAACCAGTTTCCTCCTGTTATAGATACTAACTGGCTTGATCAAATCCTAAATGACTTGGAAATTACAGCTGCAAAATATACAGAGGAGGAAATGAATGAGGGAATTAATATTGCAAATGAATTATCAGTATTTCTATGTCTAGAATTTGGGGATCTAGAGAAATGTAAGGTCAGGGTGGGATGATATTACAAGAGTTAATATGCATTGATTGACATATCTAAGATTTGATAACATATAATAGCTGCATTTTAGAGGCTATAGAGGGCTGTTACCACCCCAAGGTGTGATCAGGTCCGCACAACTAGGGTGCAGTGCATTTGCTTAGCCACTCCATGATTGGAAACCATGAAGGTACAGACAAAGGGTGGAGAATTCATGTAAATGACCTCGCCACCCCAGAGTTTCCTTAGATTCTGATCCATCTCTCTCTCCTTTGCAGAATCCTGGAGCCATACAACTGTACCCACAGAGCTGACCCTGTGGAAAGGAGGGATGAGAGCAGCCATCCCAAAGGAGGCGATTTTGAATGGACTGGAAGTGAAGAGGAGTTTCTGTTGCCCCTCTCCCTTTCATTTTCCTTGACAGGTGATATCTTTGACTTAGGAGTCTCCCATTCTGGTTGCTAACAGCTCTTGTTGTGACTCTCAGTCAGCTCCAGGGTTGATTTGCTGCCTCATGGTTTCCCAGGATTTTCACTCCGCTGGAAAGATCTCTCCTCTTATTTCAAGGTTACTGGGGACAGCAAGGGGAAGGCAGGGCACTCGGATGCTGCCCATGAGGGTCTCCCCCTTTCAGTCTGTGCAGTACTCGACAGCCCTAGCTGGGCCATAGAGCCATGGAAGGGGTCCCCCTTGCAGTGTAGCAAGGTCAAGATTTGGCATTGTATTCATCTATTGAGGGAGAAGGACGTTAGATAGCACTGAATGGTGTTAGGGCCATAGTACTGCACCAGATCAGTCCAAAAATGAGAGTGGATTGAGGCGGTAAACACAGCAGGATACCAACCCTGGGCTTAGCCACAGCTCTCCCCCTGAAAAGAGCAGTTGTAGTCTGCCCAAGGACGAAGACAAGAGATATGTGAAGGGAACATGGATATGTTAGGGAGCACACATGGCGAAACTGAGAGCCATTATCAGCTGTCTGGTTGGTCCTGCCCCTAGAACCCCTTCTGGCTCTGTGTGCATGCTGATGTCTGCACGACCTGTCCATAAATATGGTGGGAAGCCAGAATTGCAGCACAGAAATTTGGACCTGGCTTCCTCTTGGTCTGTGGCTTTTCTGAGGAAATGAATGGGCCAAAAATCCCCAAACGCTAGGGATAAACATGCAGAACAGTGAGTAAAGAAAAAGGGATAGTGGTTGTGTGACTGAATAACAATTACTAGACTTATATCACTTTCTAGGTTATGAGGAAGACTTTCATTCACTGACAAATACAGTGACCAAGAGGAGCAAAAATTCAGGAGATAAGTGATTAATCCCAGAAGAACAACCTCTAACGCCAATAGAGAGCTCACTGAATCTGAATCTGAATCTGCTCAACAGGGCTGGCCTTATGAGTGGGCAATATGGGTGAGTGTCTAGGGTGTGGTCAAAGAGGTTCCATTGGTTTGTGGTGTTCCAGGTTGGTGGAGGTGGTGGGCGGATTGGACTGAAGTTTCAAGGGAATCACTCAGGGCTCCATTTTCCCTAAGGCCGGCCCAGCTGCTGAACAGCTATTTGATATTCCATGAACGCTCCCTGTAGAGAGAATTTGTGTGTGTTCTTGTTTTATCATTTCTGTAAGTGACTGATTTTATTGTTTTATTGCCTGAGAAAGGCATCGTATCAATGACTTCATCTCATAGGGCTTTCTATTTATCCCAGAAGCTCTCATAACACAAGCAATGCAAACATCTTCACACTGTCCTCCATCTCAAGCCCTGACCTAGAAGGATCTGCTCTAGTCGTGCGGCTTATCCTGCCTCCAGGTCCATTAGATGCTCATTCAAATTAATCTGAATTATTTTGAAAAATCCACTTCTTTCTCCCTTCAACTTCCCCCATTACCCATATTCCATCCTTTTCTTCTCCCCCTTTCCTTCTCTCATCCTCCAAACACTCTCAAAATCAGCTCACTAGTCTTCAGCTAATACTCCTCCTCCCACTACCATATTTTCTCTCCTTGATCCCAACGTGGAAGCATGGGAACTCTGTGACAGAGCCAGAAAGGGAAGAATCCAGGTCTCTTGACTTCCAGTACCATGCTTTAGCCAATCCTTGGATTTCACTTTATCAAACTGGGGGGAAAAAAAGATTTTGATTCAAGATTTAGGAAAGCTTTTGTTCTGTTTAAACCAGATTTCCCATCTCTAAGGACAATTAGAGAGATATTATGCTGATTTTTGTGGCATGAAGACCTGTCTTTTTGGAACTGTATAAATACACTCATTTGACACACCTACTAATACCTAGCTCTTATATAGCTCTTTTCATCAGTAGATCTCAAACCACTTTACAAAGAAGATACGTATCATTCCTATTTTACAGAAGATGAAACTGAGGCACAGGGAGGAGAAATGGCTTGCCCAGAATCACTCAGGTCTCCTGAGTACCAGTGTAGTTCTCTATTCATTTGCTAAACTACAAAGCCTCCCTGAAGAGATGTCAGCAGATAGCCCCTTACTGGGAGTCACTAGAGGGCGCAGATTGGTTAGCTAATTTTGTTTATCTGAATGGGTAAGAGATAGATTCTGGAGAAGTGCTTATTGTCAGCTTTTAGAAAATGAGTGTATCACTAGTACTGCCTAAACTCAGCTGAACATCTCAAAACAACAGGATCCCCACTACTGGTAAGGTTGGAAATTCTGTTAGAATTGGGTCTTGCACAGTACTTCCTATGGAGGAGCAACGTACATGGGGCCACATTGAAAAGACAGCATTAGAGGAACATTAATAATCAGGAGGATGGCAGTTAAAGTTGGAAAGAAATGAGAGATTCAAGAAGGATTTGAAAAATTAATTCACTAAAATAATCACGCTTTAGATTGGCAGGAAAGAAATATTATTTCCTGTTTAGTCTAATTTTTTAAAACATGTAATTCTTAAAAATAATAAAATGATATTAAACAGGCTATTTAATAGTGTGTTTCTTTACAATTTTATTTGAAGAGGATGAAGGAATTTCTTTCCCAGAAGAATCCTAATAGCACATCTCCCTCCTCAAATCCTGCCCAAATCTATTTTGAAAAGCAAGGCCAAGGTGAGTCCTCTTTTACAGTATCATTGAAAATACTCACTGTAATGGCATTTTCAGATCAGCTTGGATTCCCTTTATGTTATATGCAGGGCCTTGTGTTTTCTATGATTCCATCTAACTTTTAGGGTGGTAAAGATATGATTTTTGTATGCAAACTGATACAGTGTTGTGTACTGAGTCAGGAAACAAACAGCTGAAAGAATAGTTTTAGGCTGGCTGTAAACGGACCCCATTTTTCTGCATGGGACATTAACACTGAAACCTAATGCTGACAATTTAAATGTTTACTGTTCCACTGCTATCATTTCAGCAGAAATATACTGCTAATGTGCTTAGCCATTTCTTATTTTTCAAATAAAGTAAAATTAATTAAACTGATTCTACTGAAGCTGTGATTGTTTAAAAAATATAAACTTTTTATTACTTAATTATTATTATTTATTATTTGTATTACTATAGCGCCAGAGCCTTAGTCATGGGCCAGGACCTCATTATCCTAGGCAAAGTACAAACTATTTTGTAAGTTTTAACAAATACTTCATTGACTTTCTTTTTTAAATACCGCTGCTGGTTCGAAATCCAGAAGACACCACTATATCTTACTTCCATTTTTACAACAACATGCATCCACTTCCCTCCTTCAACTCATGAAATGAGTATTTGACAGCATTTATACATGGAAAATGTACACTCCATTTTTTGTTATGTTTTGTTTTTAAATATTCTGATTAATTAGTGTATTGGCAAAACTAGTTACTAGTATTCAAGAAGATCTAGGGCAGATTCTGATCTCAGTTATACTCTTGTAATTTGAGAAGAGCTTTGTGGTCTTAGTGGGAGTTATTCTGGATTTATGAATGGTGTAATTGAAAGCAGAATGTGATCCCTGAAATCAAGAGATAATTCATTGGTTGACACTGATCTTGAGCAAGTCAGGTAAGCTCTGAGAGCCTGGTCATCATTACCCTGAACCTTATATACTCTGAAACACAGATTTAGGAAATTCAATATGAGCTATATTACAGACTATCCTAATACTTATTAAAACAGGCAGCATGCTGCCCTAGAAATCCAAATCTAATAAACCAACTCAAAACAACTTCCCCCTATACATGTAACTTCCCTTTCTACTCATTTATACATACGTTGAATTCATTTATTGGGTGGAAGTCTAAAGTTCTTCCCACTGGTGCATAAATTGGGAATAGAGGTGAGCGAAATGTGTTCAACTAATTAGTTTTTTTTGGAGGTCAAAAATATTTGCTGACTTTAGGTGGAATTTGATAAATAGTTTATTTGGAAACAACATTTCTGAACAGAGGAAACATTTTGTTTCATTTGTTCTGAATCACTTCATTTTGACCATTTCAGTTTGAAATGCTTTGTTCAATTGTTCTATTCAAAACAGCATTTCACTTTTAAATTTGGCCAATTGAAGAAAAAACACAAAAAGGGGAAAAAGCACCCAAAACAGCTGAATCAAAATGAAACTCAAAATAAAATTTGTTCAGCATCAAGTGAAACATTTTTGTTGATTCTAAACCAATTATTTTTCTCCTTTTTTTATTTGGTAAAAAAAAAATTGTTTTTGGTTCAAATCAAGCAAAATTCTTTTTTTGGATTTTTCAGTTCACTGTATGAACCAAAAACTCCATCACTTATTCAGCGGTAGTCAGAAACAGAGACAAGATCCTTCTTTTCAACCCACCCAGCAGTCCCACAGGATGTCTTGACGGCAAACAGGAGTGTGCTGGAATATCTGGATAGCTAGCTTGTCAGACTCTATGCTATGTCCCTGAGATGGTTAAGAGGGTGTTCAGACCCTTCCACCTAATAGTGTGTACTCTTCCATCAGTGGCCACTGCTAATCATCAGATGGCAGGAACACTTATTGCTCCTGTTCAGAGGAGCAGTGGTGAAAGGTTACTGTAGTCCTCACTTCAACACTCTGTCTAACTCCAAGAAGTCAGCCTGACTAAGTCTTGTACAAGGAGTCTAGATTTGAATGAACATCCCTTGTCTCAATTAATCTTTACCTCAATTATTATTGAATCTTTTTGTTTTTTTGGTTTCTTTTTTCCAGTGTGCTGGGTCTCCTATTTTGATTATTTAATTGAATGGAACAAGCATATTGATGATGAAAATATTGTGATGATAACCTATGAAGAAATGAAAGAGGTGAGGTTAATACTGTTTAAAGGAATCTTTACTTCATACTGAAATAGTGCACAGCTAATGATAATAACAGATAATATAGACCCATGCAAGACCTATATACCACTTCAGTCTCACTTAAATGTAGAGCTGGAAAACAAATATATGAAAAGTTTATTTGGAAAACCATTTTTATAGTTTTGTTTTCATTTTTAAAAGTATTTTCCTAAAAATAAACACCAGCCCCTCCCACAAATTGGGGGGGAGAGAGGAAATCATTTTGTTTTTGACAGAAACTGACAAAAACAGATATGTTCAAGGAAATCAAAAAGCCACATTCTATTAAAGAACATGTTTCAGTGGAAATTTTTTAAACTGTTCTATATAAAACCTATGATGAAATATACAAATGTCAATAGTCCTGGTGCAAGACCTCCGAACAGGGAGAAATTTCACCCTCTGTGACCACCATGGTGCCAAAGAAACTTGAATCTAGTAACAAAGAGACTTTGGAATGAATAAGGCCTACATCTAATAATGTCCACTTCATGGTGAAATTATCACCAAGAACCAACGTCATTGTAAGCAGGTCTAACTTCATTATCATTGAAAGATAATGGCCTAATATTAAAAAATACTGAGCATGTATGGTTCCCTCTGGTTTCGCAGGTTCTTGTGGGTGCTGTGCATCTCTGAAATTCAGGCCAAACATCTTTACCATAAAACTGGCCAACTTCTTCAGTCCTCACTAAATCAAAACTTTAATTGTCTTTAGTGAGAAATTTTGTTGAAATGGAGGACAATAAGATATGGCCATGTGTAACCAATGGAGAATGAAATGTGTATTTCTCCATATCTCACACATAAGTGAGCTGAGTGGTATTGTTTTTCATATATTGAATTGAAATCTAAATTACCATAACATGAAGTGTATGAAACACTGACAAAAACCACAAAGCTATTTAAAAACAACTTACATTTGAAAATCAAAGCTGTCCTTAGCATACCTTTTTATGATGACCAGGTATCGCAAAGCATATGGAGAGTGACTATGGGGAAATGCTAACTACTTATATAATAGCTTTGGTGGGAAAAAAAGCGTTAGCAGTCCGGTTATGATCCTGACATCCAACCTTGCTAAATTGAAATAAGTTCACCTGAAATTTCACAGCTCTGATGTAGGGTAGGATAGATTTTTTCCCCCTAGATATCTCAATGCAAATTGGACAAGTTGGCTGGGAGATGATTTTAAAAACTAAAAACTAAAAACAGGGTGATCTAATTTTTTCATTGCCTGCAGTTTGATACCTTTGCTCTCCACTAAATCCATTTATAAAAATCTTAATAGAATCTCTCTCTCTCTCTCTCTCTCTCTCTCTCTCTCTCTCTCTCTCTCTCTCAGGCCTGGTTCACACTGGGGACTTATGTCGATTTAAAATCCCTTATATCGATTTAATCACTCCCATGTTCACACTGAAACAACTGTTAAATCCATAAGATGCCAGTAAAATCAATATAATAAAACCACCTCTGCAAGTGGCATAGCGCCTAAATCGATTTTGTAAAATCCACATAGTGCTAATTTGAATGTAATGGATCTTAAGTCAAATTAATTGATCTCCAGAATGTATCCCATTATGTTCCATTTTCACCTATCTGGCCAATCAATCTGTGGTGCTCTGTGATCACAATAGCAGGTAAAGTCCCCTCTCCTCAAGCCCCGGGAAGATTTGAATTTCCACTTTCTATGCTTGCTGCCAGCATGGAGAAAGGTTTGCTACTGATTTCAGCATGGCTACGGCAAAGCCCAAACATGCTCCAGCATAGAGTCGACCAGAGGTCTTAGACCTTATTGGGCTGTGGGGTGAGGAATCAGTTCTGGCTTAGCTTAGAGCCAGCAAAAGAAAAACAGCATGAAAATACTTTTCCTGTTTGTTTGGGAGGGGGAAAGGGTGAGGGAAGCAGCGATGCATCCTGGGATGATGCCACAGTCTCTATTGCTAGTTGCACTGTGGGATAGCTACCCAGATTGCAGTGCTTTCTAATTTGAAATAAGGCTGGCATGTGTGAACGCAAGAGACCAGCTTCAATGAAGTAGTAAGAACAGTCTGCTGCTATTTCTTTAAACTGGTTGCTGAGCTGCAATTGCTAGAAAGCTGTCTAGAGTCATCTAGTCTGCAAGTAATTTTGATATGAAGAAAATAGCATTTAACAGTGACAGACTTGGGCTAAAAGTAGGATTTTAATAAAACCAGGTTTATTGCTGTGGGCTCATTTAGATACCAGTATTAACAAATTTTGTTATACTGAGCACTGCTCAGGGGAATCCACACTGTTTGGAATGAAATATATGCACACATATATATCTTGTGGCCTAAGTTTTCAACAGTAACTGGTAGTTTTAGGTTGCCTCAATTTTTTGTGTGCCTGATTTGAAATTCCTTAAAAGGTCCTGATTTTTAGAAAATGCTGAGCCTCTGTCCTCTGAAAAGCAGGCTCCTTTAAAGTGTCTCAAGTTGGGCACTGATTGTTTTTCTCTTCTTGTAGGGTATTACTATTAGTATCATAAGTTTTATATACCTGGCAATAAAATAACTTTTATAATCAAGCTGGTTGCCACTCTCTCTCTCTCTCTCTCTTTCTCTCTCTTTCTCCAAACTGCATTTATTCCTTTGTGTTCTTTTTGCTCTGCAGCAACGCTTCTTTCACCTAAGCCAAAGATCTCTGGAGTGCCTAAAAATCCTGTGGGGTTTGGTCATCAAGGGGGATATTGCTAGAACAATTGTGGTATAAAGGAGCATATGAAGAGGACAGCTGATAAGTGCTACTCTGCCTAGCCTACAGAGTCCAGGGGCAAATAAGAGTGGCAGCTGAAAATGCTGTTTGACCCAGCCTGATTGAGTCCAGGGGCAAATAAGGGGAGTGGCTAAAAAGTGCTGTTTGACTCAGCCTGTTCAAGAAGTGTGTTCTATTCTGGTGCGTTGCAAAAGGGCATATAAGGTGTCCACTGAAAGTGCTGTGTCACCCAGCCTGCTGAGTTCAGGACATATAAAGGATCAGCTTAGAGTGCTAATAGCCCAGTCCGCTCAGATGCACTCAGTTAATCTGGAATGTGTGTGTATATCTGTGGGAAATTTATTTGAATCAGTTGACAACTTTAGGTCCTGCAAGATAGCTCCATTGGGAGGGGGCTTGTAGCCATATGAACACACGAGTAACACAAGCAGTACATTAGTAGAATCACACCCTTCGAATCACATCCCCTTCCAGGAAAGTAACCCTAATAAATAAGTATACCACTAGGTGATGGGCAAATGTGATAACACCTATGTGATCCACACTTCCGGAGAGGTGGACTAGGGGTGAGACTGAGGGAGAGAGACATTGTCTGCCCCACATCTGACACAGTGAAACCACAATGAAAGATAATACAGCCCTCAGGCTAATGTAACTGACAGGTAACCACGTTGTATCTCTGAGTGCCTTCCTAAGCTAACCGTGGTTGTGTCAGAGCCACTGCCGTAATTGTATTAGGTGATTTCAAATTCTGCACTGTTTGTGGCTCTTCTATGTTAACCCAAGGTTTCACAGCTACCAATGACAGACACAGCACTAGCCCAGGGACATTCTGGCTCAACACCTGTAGTTGGAGGCACTCTGGATTTTGTCTTTGGCCTGGGATTGGAGATGGATGTTATATTCTTGTCACATTGAGGGCTGGAAGTGCTACTCTAGCCCAGCAATAACAGGTTTCTGGATACTATTCCAGTAAGACAGAGGTCCTGAGGCAGTAACCCTTGTGGAGGACTGTGCCTCCACATCACACCAGCAAGCTAGAGCTGCTGAGCTCGTGATGTCGCAGAGGTCCAGGCTTTTACATCAGCCCAAAAAAGATAGGGATGGTGAAGCAAAGACCTCCTCAGAACTTGTGCCATCTATTCACCAGCCAGCTAGAAGTGATGTGACGATGACTTCACAGCAAGAGATGCCCATTGATGGGGAGTTACCAGAAATTTAACTTTACAGAAGAGAATTTTCCCATATGTTCCATGGGTTGGGAGGATTTGTTTTCCATAGCTTTGAAGCTGCTCTTCTCTACAACACTCTGAATCTCTTCTTCATTCAGAGTTAACCCAAAGAACTCAGCTATTTTTTTTTTTTTTTTTGCTCCCAAAAGCTGATTCTGAAAAAAAGGAAGGAAATACAGTAGTGAATATTATTGAAACATCATTTGGATGATACCTGTGGAGTGACTATAGCAGTATCTCTGAAGGCTTCATACTTTCACAGAACAAAGTTACTGTGAAAATCTTCAAATATTTCATTTTGCATCACCAAGGAATTCTAACAGGTGTAACATGCTGGGAGGTTCTGTACAACACGCTTTGTCCTGAATTCCTCATTCAAATAGGATACTTTGTCTAAATGAAAATTGGGCTCTATAATTTTTTATGATGTGGCTGTACTTGCAAGTGAGTAATAATAATGCCTCGTGCTTTTGAGCACATAGTTAAGTCCAAAGAGTTTGTACCTGTCAATATTCAGACACATCAAGTGTGTTGAAACAGAAGGCATTGCTAAGAAATGTGCAAACAAGGATGTGTCTAAATAAGGAATTCTGCACCCTTCGCACGCCAAGTGTCAATGCATTTTGACAGATATACCACTGAGCAGAAGGAGAATTTCTAAGGAGATTTGACAATAGTGGACCAAAAAATAGAAAGAAGAAGAAGAAGAAAATGAGGAGAATCAAATAAGGTAGCCCCTGAGAAGAGGCCAGGAAACAGAATTTCCATCCCACAAAAAATTTTGAATTTGCAGAACTTTTCATCCAGAATTGGGATGAAAGGCCAAAATTGAAACTCTGCAATATGTTGTTTCTGAAACACTGAAATGTTTCTAGAATGCAAATGTTATGGCCTTTTCAAAATGAAATATGACTCCTGGGATACCCAGCAGATCACCTACCAGGCAGGCAACCTGAAGAGCTGGCCAGCCAGGGAGCCCAGTAATCCAGGGAGCTAGGCAGTCAGCTGTTCAGGCAGCATGGGAGCCCACCTGCCTGCCTGCCCATTCATCCAGCAGGCTTCCCAGGGAGTCAGCCACCCAGACTCCTCCTAGTATAGGGAGCTGGAGAGCTAGGTAGCCTGGAAGCCCAGCTCTGTAGCTGTTCACCAGATGGGCTGCCAAGAAGAACTCAGAGATCGATTATCCCACTGTGCCCAGCAGGGGAGAACACAGCATCTCCGCATCCCACTTCACTCTGAGCCCCATTGAGCCTGGAGCGGAAAGGGGGGTTGAGCCATCATCCCCCTGGGGACATTTGGGAGCCACACACCAACAGCATGCCCCTGTCTTTTCTGGAGGACCCCAGAGTGTGACAGAGGCCAGGGCATTTCCCTTTTCCCCCACCTGAGGCCTTGTGTCTGGCTCATGCCGTCCCCTCACCCGGCAGCAGCTTCCAACCCTTGTTCTATGGCGACCCTGAGAGTGGAGACTCAGATCCTGATTTCAGGACAGGGAGTCAGGCCTGGGAAATCATACCAGAAGATCTGAACGACTTTGTAAACTGGAGTAATAGAAATAGGATGAAATTTAATAATGGAAAGTGCAAGGACTTAGGGACTTATAACAAGAATTTTTGCTATAAGCTGGGGACACATCAGTTGGAAGTGAGAGAGGAGGAGAAGGACCTGGGTGTATTGGTTGATCACAGCATGACTATGAGCCGCCAATCTGATGTGGCCGTGAAAAAAGCTAATGCCTTCCTAGGATACATCAGGCGAGGTATTTCCAGTAGAAAGAGGGAGGTATTAGTACCATTATACAAGGCGATGGTGAGCCCCCATCTGGAATACTGTGTGCAGTTCTATTCTTATATGTTTAAGGAAGATGTATTCAAACTGGAAAGATGCAGAGAACTGCTAATAGGATGATCCGGGGAATGGAAACCCCTGTCTTAGGAGAGAGGACTCAAAGAGCTTGGCTTGTTTAGTCTAAGCAAAAGAAGGCTGAGGGGAGATATGATTACTCTCTATAAATATATCAGAGGGAGAGGAACTATTTAAGTTCAGCACTAATGTGGACACAGGAACTAATGGATATAAATTGGCCATTAGGAAGTTTAGACTTGAAATAAGATGAAGGTTTCTAGCTATGAGAGGAGTGAAGTTCTGGAACAGCCTTTCAACGGGAGCACTGGGGGCAAAAAACCTAGCTGGCTTCAAAACTGAGCTTGATAAATATATGAAGGGGATGGTCTGATGGGACAACCTAGTTTGGCAATTAACTGATCTTTGACTACTAGCAGTAAATATGGTCGGTGGCCTGTGAATGGATGTTAGATGGGGTGGACTCTGAGTTACTACAGAGAATACTTGCTGGGTGTCTGGCTGGTGAGTCTTGCCCACATGCTCAAGGTTTAGCTGATTGCCATATTTTGGGTTGGGAAGGAATTTTCCGCCAGGGCAGATTGGCAGAAGCTCTGGAGGTTTTTTGCCTTTCCCTATAGCATGGGGCACAGGTCACTTGCAGGTGGATTTCCTGTAATTTGAAGTCTTTAAATCATGATTTGAGGACTTCAGTAACTCAGTCATAGATCAGTGGTCTGTTACAGGAGTGGGTGGGTGAGGTTCTGTGGCCTTCATTATGCAGGAGGTCAGACTAGATGATCATAATGGTCCCTTCTGTCCTTAAAGTCAATGAGTCTATGATGTAGGAAAGGAGGTAAACAGTGAGGTGGCAGAGTTTGCATATGACACATAACTACTCAAGATAGTTAAATCCAAAGCAGACTGTGAAGAGTTACAAAGGGATCTCACCAAACTGGGTGACTGGGCAACAAAATGGCAGATTAAATTCAATGTTGATAAATGCAAAGTAATGCACATTGGAAAACATAATCTCAACTATACATATAAAATGATGGGGTCTAAATTAACTGTTTCCATTCAAAAAAAAAAAATCTTGGATTCACTGTGGATAGTTGCCTGAAACCATCAATTCAATGTGCAGGGCACTCAAAAACCTAACAGAAGGTTAAAAACTATTAGGAAAGGGATAGATGATAAAATAGTAAATATCATAATGCCAATATATAAATCTGTGGCATCCCACTCTCTGAATACTGCATGCAGATCTGGTTGCCCCATCTCAAAAAAAGATATATTAGAATTAGAAAATGTACAGAGAAGGGCAACAAAAATTATTAAGGGTATGGAACAGCGAAAGATAAAAAGACTAGGACTGTTCAGTTTAGAGAAAGAGACAACTAAGGGGCATGTGATAGAGGTCTATAGAGGTGGAGAAAGTGACTAGAGAAAAGTTATTTACCCCTTCACTTAACACAAAGATCAGGAGTCACACAGTGAAATTAATAGGCAATAGGTTTAAAATGAGCAAAAGGAAGTATTCCTTCACCAAATGCATAGTCAACCTGTGGAACTCCTTGCCAAAGGATGTTGTGAAGGTCAAAAGTATAATGGGGTTAAAAAAAGAATAGGTACATTCCTGCAGGATAGGTCAATCAATGACTAATAGTTAAGATGGTCAGAGATGCAGCTCCTGTCTCTGGGCATCTCTGAACTTCTGACTTCCAGATGCTGGGACTGGATGACAGAGATGGATCACTTGATAATTGCCCTTTTCTGTTCATTCCCTATGAAGCATCTGGCACTGGCCACTGTCGGAAGACAGGACACTGTGCTAGCTGGACCTTTGGTCTGACCCACTATGGTCGTTCTTATGTTCTTATGAAAATATCCCATCATGATTTAAAAATTGTCAGCAATGGAGAATCCACTAAGACCCATTGGTAACTTGATCCAATGATTAATTACTCTCACCATTGAAAATTTATGCCTTATTTTCAGTCTGAATTTGTCCAGATTAACTCCCAGCCATTGGATTGTGTTAGATCTTCCTCTGCTAGCCTGAAGAGTCCCTATTAAATATTTGTTCCCCGGGTAGGCACTAATTGACAGGGCTCAAGCCACCCCTTCACCTTCTCTTTGTTAAGCTAAAGTAGACTGAGCTCCTGGAGTCTATCACAATAAGGAAGGTTTTCTAACCTTTTCATCATTCTTGTGGCTCTTCTCTGAGCCTTCTGCAATTTATCATCAATGTGCTTCCAGCACTGGACCCAAGATCCCAGCAGCGATCGCACCAGTGACAAACACAGATATAGTATAATTCCTCTGCCCTATGCCAGATGCCATTTATACATCCATGAACAAGCAAACAGATGCCTGCAGGAGTCTTGAACCCTGTCTCAGGCCTCCTAAAGAAGCCAACCAGAGATACCTGGTCCAGGGATGGGACACAGCTGATTCTTGATCAAAGAGATCCTCAGGCAGCCCTGATGCGTGAGCTGGTTCCAGGAAGGTGTCAGCACCGAGCCACAAGCCCAGCCCTGGAGCGGGTCACCTCATAAAAAACAGATCAAAAGATGCTGCTCTCAAGCGCTGAGGTCAGAGTCCTGCACTATGGGGGCCTGTGAGTTTAAAGTCTGAATTTAGCTTCTCTGAATAAACCCAACCCCAAGAAGGGGGTTGTGATGGGATGTGCCTTAGAAGTCTAATGGCATATTGGGCTGCATCAGTAGGAGCATTGCTAGCAGATCAAGGGAAGTGATTATTTCCCTCTATACGCTACCAGTGAGGCCACATTTGGAGTATTGTATCCTGTTTTGGGTCCCCCACTACAGAAAGGATGTGGACAAATTGGAGAAAGTCCAGCAGAAGGCAAAAAAATGATTCGGGGGCTGGAGCACAAGACTTATGAGGAGAAGCTGAGGGAACTAGGCTTATGTAGTCTGCAAAAGAGAAGAATGAGGGGGGCATTTCATAGCAGCCTTTAACTACCTGAAAGGGGTTCCAGGGAGGATGGAGCTAGACTGTTCTCAGTGATGGCAGGGGACAGAACAAGAAGAGATGGTCTCAAGTTGCAGCGGGGGAGATCGAAGTTGGATATTAAGAAAAGCTTTTTCACTAGGAGGCTGGAGCACTGGAATGGGTTACCTAGAGAGGTGGTGGAATCTCCATCCTTTGCATTTTTTAAGGCCTATCTTGACCAAACCCTGGCTGGGATGATTTAGTTTGGATAGGTTGTGCTTTGAGCAGGGAGTTGGACTAGATGACCTTCTGAGGTCCCTTAAACTCCAACCCTTATCTTCTATGATTCTATGAGCAAAGTAGGTGGAGTCTGTAGCAAAGGTCCTGGAAAGGAAGAATAAAAAGCAGCGCCACTCCATTATCCTGCCCAGAACTGATGTCTGCCTGACAGGCCTATAAATCCCTGGGTCATTCTGTTTACACTTTTAAAATTGGCACATTAACTTTCTTCCAATCTTTTGGAACTTCCCCAGTGCTCCAAGATTTACTGAAAATAAACATTAACAGACCAGTGAGGTCCTCAGCCAGCTCTTTTAAAGCTCTTGGATGCAAGTTATCTGGGCCTGTTGATTTTAAAATGTCTAACTTTAGTGGCTTCTGTTTAACATCCTATAGAGATACTTATGGCATGGAAAAAGTGGTATCACCACCATATGACGAGACTATATCTACTGTTCCCCAAAAACAGACATTTATAGAACATTTCTGTCTTTTCTGCATTATTATTGATAATTTCACCTTTTCCATCTGGTAATGGAGCAATATCATTATCAGGATTCTTTTTGTTCCTAATATATTAAAAAAAGCCTCCTTCTTATTGTCCTTAACTCCATTGGCCATAGATTTTGCCTTATGTCCCTTGGCTTCCCTTACCATTTTTTTACAATTTTGAACTTCTGATTTATGTTAATTACT
>ML681505.1:83745-119010 GCA_007922225.1 Emydura subglobosa
CTGGCCGTCTGTCCTTATGCAGAGCTGATCCGAAATAGCCGTTTTGTCTTTCAGCTGCTCGGCCAGGCAGTGATGGGATGTCACAGCTCCTTTTCCTGTGATCTCTAGCTGGCGCTGGAAGCCCTTCGGAAGGGAGGTATCCCCAGCCATGCGTGTCCCAGTGAGCTCCCTGGCACCTGCTTGTGCTAATGTTTGAGTCTCTTTCCTCTCCCTCTAGGTCGGTGACAAGGAACTACTACTGTGGCGCTGCTGGGGCACTGCTAGTGTATGACATCACCAGGTGAGTGTCTCCAGCAGCTCCCGCCCACGGGGACACCGGCCAGGGGGTGGTGATGAACCGGAGAGAATCTCCTGGCTGTCATTCAGAGTGAACGGCACTGAGGACCCCCTTGTTCCCTGGGACTCCAAGGGACAGAGCGAGGTCTCTGCATCCCGGGCAGGTAGACAGACAGAACTAGATTAAAACAAAAGACACTGAACCAGAACAAGCCCCTCTTGTCCCTGGATGAGCATCAGCTTGTGGAGTTGTACCAGTGCAACCATAGAGGCCGCGCCAGACAGGTCCATTTCTGCCCATCGACTTCCCCATGTAGAAAAGCCTTCCAGCTTTCTGATCCGTTCGACCCTGCTCTGCTTGTCCCTCTGACAGGTTTCAGACGTGATTCTGGCCATCCCAACCCTGCTGCAGGGATGAGATGGAAGTGAACCCTATACCTTGGGGTTTAGGAGAGCTGGGACTAGCCATGGGGTACACCAGTCTTGCGGGAGAGCCCTTCATCTGCGGTGGAGGGTTGGAGTGAGTCCCTAAACTAGGATTTGCGAGAAGTGTGTGAGTCCCAGCTGCCCCCACATTGCCTCCTGTGTTGCAGCCGGGAGACCTACAACGCTCTGACCAACTGGCTGACAGACGCCCGGACTCTTGCCAGCCCCAACATAGTCATAATCCTCTGCGGGAAAAAGAAAGATCTGGATGCGGACTGGGAAGTGACCTTCTTGGAAGCCTCCCGCTTCGCTCTAGAGAATGGTAATGAGCCAAGGCCTGAGGGGTGTGTGTGTGTTTGAGGGGAGGGGTGGGTTGATCTTTTTCATGTAGGGCAGAAGGATGTCTTACCCTCAGCCCTTCTCAGGCAGCACATGAAACAAGGTTGAAAACTTCCCGGCTAGGAAATGCTTCCCATGGCACTTGCACATTTGGCCACAAGAGGGAGCCTGAATTCTGTATTTAGTCCTCTGCGTCAGACAGACGTGCAGCACCAGATTGTGTGTGAGAGGAGGAGCACTGGATCGGTGCCCGTTGTACAGTGCCTGGCTCACTCCCCGACTGCTCCTGTCCCAAAGAGGAGAAGACGAGACGCCGGCCAGATCCAAAGGGACCAATGAGTCCATGCACTGCAGGACAACCCTGGTCACTGTTGAGGAGTGAGCCGTTCCATTCCTTGTTGGCGGGGTTGGACCAGAGCAGGGAGTTTTCCTGTCTCGGGATGCCCAGATGGGGATGTCCCGTAGTTAGTGCGGTTGCCAGGTGAATCGTGCTCTGAACAGTGCGTTGGTTGTCTTCATGCGGTTTCTCTCTCCACCTTGGCAGAACTCATGTTCCTCGAGACCAGTGTGCTGACCGGAGAGAACGTAGAAGAAGCTTTCTTAAATGGCTCTCTTAATGGCTTTTCATGCGTCTCTGGACCCTGTTTAGTTGTTGAGCCCGGACGGTCGGAGGGGTTGAGTCCCCTCCTGAAGAACCTGAGGGTGAGGTGGGGTGAATAATCGGTGCCGGAGAGATGGCGAGAGCCGTGCTGAAAGTATCTCTCCATAGAGTCCGAGTTCTCTTCCACCCTCCCGTTAGGACTTGGCATTAAGCTGGCAGGGACCCCTCATTCGAGGAAAGCCTCTGATTGGCAAGTCCAACCGCAACACCTAACTGCCCCCCTGGTAAGGGTTAGCCTCCCCCAGGCACGGGTTAGTCCCCCCTGGTAACGGGTTAGTTTCCCCCTGGAAAGGGTAGCCTCCCCCTGGTAAGGGTAAGCCTCCCCCTGTGAAGGGTAGTATCTTTTAAATCTATGGAGAAAACAGAAATTTTATTTCATACCGGATTGGCGCTAGACCGGGTTAAAAACGCCGCCGCTACTAGTTTCAACGCCCCGGCTAGTAGTGTTAAATTGATTACGGTTATTATTCATAGAGCCGGACTGATGCTATCTCCTTATGCTATAGATAGAGTAAAAGATGGAGTAGCTGGTTTTATGGATGATTTTAATCTCCAGGTTGGAGAGAAGAGTGTTGTTCGGGAGGAACAAGAGGATTTTAGTGAGAGCCAAGTTTTAGATTTTCATCTTTTACTGATGGCTTTTACGAATGTTTTATATAGTGACCAAATTAAGATAATCGATTCTAAATCTAGCTTTTATGACAAATATTTAGATTCTTTTGATGATCCATATTTAATAGAATTTAATAATCTTAATAATAATAATAATATCAATTTTAATAATTTACAACATGATTTTATGGAAAATAGAAGAAATATTTTAGGAGATAATTCTAATACAAATTTTATGAATACAGCTAGTTTTAAAGAGAGTAGTTCATTTAAAGAGGGACTATTTTATTTAGAATATCCCGTAGATTGTTTTAATTGTCCTATATGTTCACAAATTTTAGCTAGTTTCGGTAAATGGGCAAAGCATATAAATAATGTACATAAAAGCACTTTAATAAAAGTTATTTGCAAAAAATGTGGTAAACATTCACAGTTCCATAACATAGCTTGCCACTACCCCAAGTGCAGGCCCAAGGAGGTGGATAACTCAGAGAAGAAGTATGCCTGCATGGTCTGTGGGTCTGCCTTCTACACTCGCTCGGGGCGGAGTCAACACATCAGACATAGGCATCCCGCGGTGAGGAATGAGAAAAGAAAGGAAGCTAGAGTGGTTGGGAAAACAATTTGCTCTCGGGTATGGACAGAAGAGGAAACTGAATTATTGATTCAGCTTGAAATAAAATATGCGGGGACTAGAAATATTAATAAGTGTATAGAAAGTGAATTAAAAACAAAAACAAATAAGCAAATATCAGATAAGAGGAGGGACCTGGCCAAGAATAAGGTTAAAAAGGATGAAGATTCTATGGTTTTATGGGAAGAGGGTGGGATGGGAGCTATTTTAGAAGATATTCCTCCACGTGAGAAAATTAAACCCTTAAAAGATAAAATTTTGATTGATAGGATTTTAACAGGAGTTAGGTGTATTGGGGCTCGTATTTTAAAGAAATTGGATTTTATTGAACAGCAATTAAATGCTTCCACTGTAGCAGAAGGTTGGGGATTATTTGAGGAATTATGTAAATTATTGATGAACCCTCCTCATGAAGATGTAGAGAATTTGGAAAATAATAAAGAAAATAATATACAGAATGATAATGGGAAACAAGGAAGAAAAGTGGGTAAGCCTCCTGATAAATATAATAGTAATAGAAAATATGCTGGGAGAAAAGCTAAATTTAGATTCTATCAAACCCTCTTTGAAAAAGATAAGAAAAGGTTGGCTAGGATCATTATGGGAGAACCTGATAAAGTGACGTGTAAGATAGCAGTTAAGGAGATTGAAACCTATTATAAAGAAATTTTGGGTATAGATGGACATGGAATACCAGAGGATGGCCAAAAGTAAAAGAAGTGGTAGATAATGAAATTTTAAATTGGCCTTTTTCAATTGATGAAATTAGAGAAGACTTAAGAGAGATTGATAATAGTAGTGCTCCTGGACCAGATGAAATTAAGGTTAAAGATTTATGGGATATTTATAATTTAGACAGTAGGATTTTAGTAAGGATTTTTTAATATTTGGTTTTTAAATAGACAGATTCCAGAGTGTTTTAAAGGCAATCGTATGATCCTAATTCCTAAAGTCAAGGATCCACAAGAGTTGAAGAAAATATCATCTTTGAAGCCATTGACTATTGTTTCGATTTGGATTAGGTTGCATACAAAAATTTTAGCTAAAAGATTATCAAGTGCTGTTAAATTATGCCCCAGACAAAAAGGTTTTATCTCAGCCTCTGGCTGTGAGGAAAATATATCGATTTTAGAAAAGTTAATTAAAGGGGCCAAGAAAAATAAAGATGAAATAGCTGTTGTTTTTATTGATCTTGCTAAGGCATTTGATTGGGTTGTCCATGGTCACATTTTAAAGGGGTTAAAGAGATTTGGGTTATCAGAGAGTTTTATTGATATTGTAAAGGATTTGTATACAGATTGCTACACTGAAATTAGTGTTGGTGATGATAAGACAGAACCTATTTTAATTAAGAGTGGAGTTAAGCAAGGTGATCCGCTCTCCCCTATTTTATTTAATATAGCCATGGACCCTCTTTTATATAAATTGGAAAATGAAGGAGATGGTTTTATAGTGCAGGGTAGAAAAATAACTTCATTGGCCTTTGCCGACGATATCGCTATATTAAGTAGGTCCTATAAGGGGATGTTTAAGAATTTAAAAATTCTTAATCAGTTTTGTAAAAATTCAAGTTTAAAAGTAAATGTTAATAAGACAAAGAGCTTTCATATTTTCCCAAGCATGGGAACATATGTTATCAACCCAAAAGATAAATGGGGATTAGGTGATGAATTAATTGATTATATTCAACCTGGTGAGTCTGATATCTAGGTGCAAGAATAGATCCATGGGTGGGAGTGGCTAATAATTCCCCTAAGGAAAAATTAGTTGATTGGTGTGAAAGTTTATGTAAGGCTCCGTTAAAACCTGCACAGAAATTGATAATTTTAAAAGTTTACATTTTAACAAGAGTTTTTTATGAATTATTTTTAATTGAGCCGCCACTTTATATGTTAAATGAATTAGATGTTTTAGTTAGGAATACTCTTAAAAAGATTTTACATCTTCCCCAGTATAAAACTGACGGGCTATTCTATGCTAGAACTAGAGATGGGGGTTTAGCAGTTACAAAATTTAGTACCCAAATTCCAAACATGTTAATTCGTAAATGGAAGAGACATATAGTTTCCAAAGATGATTGGACAGATTTCTCGTTTTTATATGCTGGGGAAAATTTAGTGGAGAAAATTTTAATATATAGTGCTAAAACAGCTAATCCTAAAACGTGGAGAGATGAAGAGTTTTTAAAATGGAGTAATTTAAGATGTCAGGGAATTGGTATTAAATATTTTAAAAATGGTTGTATTAGTAATTCGTTTTTAAAATATCCTTGCTTGGCCAGGTCCTCCTCTCTGATTGCGGCATTGCAAACGAGAGCGAATGTTTTTCCCACCAGGGAAGCTCTAGCAAGAGGACAGAAGATGGAGGAAGGGTTATATAGATGGTATGGTAAGGTCAAAGAGACAATTCCTCATATCTCTGGTCAGTGCATAAAAATGAAAGAAGCAAGAATTAAAAGACATAATAGAATAGTTAAAGCACTAATTGATAAAGTAGGAAATAAAGGATGTAAAATTTGGATTGAACCTTACCTTCATAATAAAGAAGGGAAGTTGAGAAAATCCGACCTCATTATTGAAAAGGAAGGAGTGATAGCCATTGTGGATGTCACAGTTAGATGGGAAGACAACGCTGACAGTGTGGAGGTAGCCCACATTGAGAAGGAGGCATACTACTCTGAGTTGAAGGAAGAGGTGCTGCAGCTCACTGGTGGGAAGATCATCCACTTCCTTGGATTTGTGGTTGGGGCGAGAGGTAAATGGAGTGAAAGAAATGATGAAATTTTTAAAATTTTAGGTATTGATAAATTTAAAACTTTTAAAGAAAGTGTGTGCAGACTTGCTATGTATGCTACGACGGATATGTTGGCTCTTTTTAGCGATAAACAGTGAACCCGAACATTCATTTCGTGTATCCTGTGGATTTTAGATATATTTTAGATATAGATATATTTATTCTCCATATTTTAAATTTTATCAATGGGCTTTAGTTTTTATACTATTGACCTGTTGGCTATGTTTAACTGTTCTTTCATGTAATTTAATTTAATTAATTGAATAATAAATATTACTTATAGGTTAGATCTTGATTTTAGATTATCTTAGCTACTGAATACTAGATTGGACGGCGGACTGGCCGCATAGTAACCAGAAAAGGGCAGGTATTTACACCTGTACAAGTAGTGTGCAAGGACCATACTGAACGAAATCGAATCAGGTACGAAGGCTCGATGTTGCAGGCATGATCTACCAGAGACCCTGGCTGGTGGCCAAGCGGCACCACTTAGATTGTGTTAAATCCACATGCTTCCTCTTTGAGAGTTTCCAACCTCAATGTGTCAGCCAGGAAGAGAAATTAGTTTCCATGAATAATAATAATCATGAGTGATAGAGAGAAATTATAGTACAGGTCTTGGCTGAGATGGGGGGCCCCCGTGTTGTGCCGGGCGCTGTGCGGGCCCCGACTGAGAGACATTCCTGGGCCCAAAGACCTCAGTCTAAATAGACAAAGGAAGGATTCGTCACTTTCCAGGTGGAGATCAGTGGGTGCTGCAGGAACTCAGCACGTTAGACTTTCCCAGCCCTTGGCACCAGCTGCTCCTGTATTGCTCTAACTGCCAGGAGTTGTGCTGGAGTCTGTTGTTAAGTGACTGAGCCCGGGAGTTGCCCAGCTCTGAATGAGATGCTGTGCTGAGCCCGTCCATCCTAGAGTCCTGGTAAAGATTCCTCCCTGACAGCCCCACGCAGTCTGGGTGGGGGGCAGATGGTTCAGTGGAGAGCGGCACGGGGAGCCGGTTGTGGCCGGTGGCTGGGGTTGTTTCCCCCCCCCCTGCTGAGTGTTGCTCTGTCTGGCTAGGTGAACTCGACCCGGAGAGGATGGGGTCTGGGATCCAGTACGGCGAGGCCTCCTTGCGCCAGCTGAGACAGCCCCGGGGGGCCCAATACAGAGCAAGCAGCCGTGCAGCTGCTAGAGGTTGTGCCCAGGTGTCCATCTGCAGGTGAGCTGAGGGGGCTGGGGAGGGCAGCAACCCTTTGTGCCAGGGGGAGAGCCTGGAAAGAGCCATGTGCGCTGGCTCGGGGGCGGATTGTCCAGACCCAAACAATGGACTGTCTGTGGAGCAGGCATTCTGCAGCCCCGAGGGATGGGGGCAGACTGCCTCCTGCAGCCCCCTGGCAGTGGGGTGGGCCTGGAACCCATGGTGCTGCGCAGATGGAGAGGCAGGAACTTGTCTCCAGTGGCCAGCTCAGAGGCTCCAAGCCCCCTAACTCTCACCCCACCTCCCAGGCAGACGGCTGTCAAATCTCTTAAACCTCCGGGGGACACTTGAGGCCGGGGCTTGGCCATGCCCTGCCCCTTGGGGGTGAGGCTCTGGGACCCACCCTTGCTCCTTGTCGGGGAGATTGACCTCTCCCCTCTTCTTTCCCCAGCGCTGTACCTTGGCCAGTCTGGATCTCCGGGGCTGAAGCACTTTCCCTCTCCCTTCCCTTCCCCAGGACCATGTGCCTCGCTCGCTGAGCCCCCTGTTTCCCAAGGAGCCCCTCCTCAACCTATGGGCCGCTTGCCTCCTCGACTGATGAGCCCCGGGACCCTGAGTTTACCTCTGTGGTGAACTGCCCGTTTGATTGTATGCAACCGCGGTGGCTGCTGTCACACTTCTTGCCCGCTGCTCGTCCCCTTGGCACCAGAGGCTGGTATGTGCCCGTCTGTCTGACTCACAAATGAAGAAGTAATCTGGCTCTGGCCAGCCTCCTGTAGCTAATCTCTGCTCTTTGTGACACCTCTGGGTAGGAGATTCCCTCTGTGTCAACGCCAGGATGAGAGTGGAGCCTGTTTCTGAGGCACCTTCTCCTTGAGAAATGTTTAATTTGGGGTTGCACTGTCTCCCTGTTCTGAAATAAAGTTTTGCACTGCCACATTGCTTGGAGCTAGGGTGGGGGTTGGCCATGGGCAGGTGGGAGGTGTCTCTTAGCCGGATGTGTCACTCAACAGCACGGAGATGCGGTTTGCCTGTGATAAACCGAAGGTCGCTTGTCTGAGTTATGTCTTCGAATGTAAGCAGGGCGCACGTGGGCTCATGTTAGAAGCTCCCTTCAGCGCGTGGCTTGCTGTGCGGCCTAGGCTGTGGTTGGATTTCTGTTATGCTGTTTTGCTTTTTAATTTTGGTGTCCATTTCCGCCTCATCTCTCTTCTTTTCCCAAAGCTGTCAGTTCTGCTAATGAGCACTTTGAGTGCACGCTCTGCTCTGCCCTGGATCGCGTGACGTTACGGTGTAACAGACAGTCGGGGTAGGGTGGAGGGTGCATCCCCTTTGAAATACTGTAGCTTAATGCTGGACTGTTGATGGCAGCTTTGCCAGACAAGGTCATTACTCTCTCCAGGGGGTGCCAACTCCTTTGACATAGGTGGAGGCTGATCTCGAATGTTTTAGTCTAGGGAAGTGCTGTTGCTACCCAGTAAGTCTTTATTTATGTCTGACTTCCTGCCTTGCCATGGTGGGAGCTGGCTCTGCCGTCGTGTTAATTAATGCGGAGCTGTGACTAACGCTCTGCGGAAGGTTCCCTCTGGCTCCGGTGCTCGTGGGACGCGTTGTGTGCCGAATTCCTTGTGCAGGCGAAGGGATCTACCGACCACGTCTCCCCAGCTGGTATTTAAAACCCCACGGCAGAAAGAACAGCACATCTGCATCTGAAACCAAGTGACCTAATAGCCGGGAAAGTCCTGGTCCATTCAGCTGCAGCCTGAGGCGGGATAACGTCCCAACTGCACATTCCCTTCTAAGGGGCCAGTTTGAATCCGGTCCCATTGGGCAGAGACCAAGGGTCCAATTTTAAAGCTCCGAAGGCCTGTTGCAAGTCAATAGGACCCGGGCTCCTAAATCACTTAGTGCTCTGAACTTTAACTGTCTCTGGCTCTTGTCCAGCCCGTTAGGGCTCTAGTCCAGGGCACGCGTGCCACCGCTGGCGCAAGTGGGTCCCCAGCAGGCTGTGAGAGGCTCACCCTGCCGCTGCCCGTCTCTACGTGCCCTGGACAGAGTCTGTCAATCTGGAGCCTTTCGCCAGCCATCGGTGACTCCGGCCCACGGCTGCAGGGTTTGATTTGAAATGGTGCCAGCAGCATAAAGCCTAACTGAGCAGCCAGAGCTTGTCTGCTTTGTCCTCCTGCCGTCCCTTGGTGTATTGCCTGCCCCCTCTTCCCCATCCCCGTCTCTCTCCTCCAGTGACAGTGATCTATGGCTCCCTCTTGCAGCTCAGCTGAGATGCCTGGGCTAAGGTCTGGGTCTCACTTTCCTAATTGTTGTATGACCCACATGATCCTCCTGCGTTAACTGCTAAACCAGTAATATTCAATAGGTGGCCCATGGGCCAAATGTGGTCTGCCAGCTCACCTTAAAAAAAGTTTATAATTAAATTCACAAACAGCGATGCGCTGCCTATCACTTTCTTCGTAAATAACTTACAGGGTCTTAAGTTCTCGCAATAGCATCGGCTGTGATTGAGCTAGGCCGTTGCTCCTTTTATCATTGGTGATGGAAATGGAGCCAAAAATGAATGTGGGTGGGAGTAAACGTTGCAAAGTCGACAGTGAAAAGCGAGCTTTTAACCCAAACTGGACAGTGGATTTTCTTTTTATTAGGCCACCTCACTTCAATGCAAGACCTTTGTGTTTAATATGCCAAACTGCTGTATCCGTCTGTATGGTCGTCAGTGTGAGGCACCACTTTGAATCAAAGTACAGTATCCTCAGCGTGGCCTTTCCTCCTGGCAGTGTTGCAAGAGGTGACAAATTGAAAATGTGAAATCTTCGTATCACACTTCGAATGTTGTTCTCACAGCAGCAGCGACTGCACAGGGAAAAGCAACAGCTGCTTCTCTTCAGATAATGTGGTACTAGGTAAAAAGAGAGAGCTTTTCCTGGCTGCAGAGCTTGTAAAAGAGTACACTCTGGAAATGTGGGAGCAGCTTTCTGCCGGAGATAAAAACAAGGTGTCATTGTGAACTGTGTGAAGCAAATTCCACTGTTGGATTCCACAACAGTGCGACGGTTGGAGGGAATTTGAGGACGGTTTGCCAGCACTGCTTTCTGATTTAAAAAATGCCAAATACATGACTCTTGCAGTGGGTGAATCGAATGATTTAAGTGACATTGGCCAGCTGTCGCTGTTTTAGATTTTATGATGGTGAAATTGTCAAGGAAAATTTTTGTGCTGAATACCATTAGAAATCTACACCACAGCTGAGATCGTTTTTGAAAGAAAAAAATGATTTAGACCTGCAGAAAGCAAACTTGCTTGTTATGGACGGAGGGCTCCCCATGATGCGGAAAGAGAGAGGCTTTGTTTCACGTTTGGCTGCAACATGCTCTTCATTAAAAATACAGCTCATTGTCTCAGTCACCAGACTGCCCTGTGTGGTAAGTTATGTGGGGACTTGGGAAAAAAAAAAAGAGTCTTGTGATGAGATTAATGCATTAATTAACTGCATATGCTCAGGCTTGCAACATCGTCTTTTTAACACTTTTACAAGACGTTTCAGCCAACTACAGTGACCTGTTGCAGCATGGTGACAATGGCTGGTTAAGTAGAGGGCATGTGTTAGAGAGGTTTTGTGCACTTCAGAAATAAATAATAGAATTTCTTTCAAACCACCAGACCAACAAGGCTTGTGAGTTCCAGGAGTTTATGAAAGATGCCCACTCTGTCACAGGGAGCTTTTCTGAGTGAGATTACTGGTCACTTGAATTCCCTCAACATGCAGCTCCAAGGGCGTGCAAGCAAAGTCAGGGATCTGTTTGAAAAAGCATGCACCTTTCAGAGGAATCACAGGCAAGATGTTGCACTTTCACCCATTGTGTGTTGTTGCTGCAGATGCAAGTTCAATGCAAGTGATGCAAGAATTCCTAAACCATCTGATCGAAAATTTTAAAATGTGACTTGAGAATTTAAAATTCCAAAGGATTTGCTTTTATTTGTGATCTGATGGCCTCTTGCCCTTCTGAAGCAAAGAAGAGTCTTGATTCAATTGATGGTGGTGCCTTTCAATTAGAAATTGTAAGGCTGCAGAGCTCAGATGTCTTGAAGGCAAAATTCAGAGAAGTGGAACTTGGTGATTTCTAGATTCAACGTGCTGACCAGTTTCAGAACAGCCGGAATCTAGCTATCTATCTTTTAACAATGTTTGGATCAACGTACTTCTGTGAATCTAGTTTTTCTACCATTAACATTATTAAAAGAATCAACACAGCAATTGCCTGGCAGATGAGCATCTTCACCAGAGCCTGTGCCTTGCCCTGACTTCCTACAAATCTATCTTGCCAGACATCATGGAAGTCACCTCTTCCATTAGATTGCCACACACAGGTCATCACGCTGATTTATAAACTTTGTTAAAAGCTAGAAACACTGACACTTATGTTGCAGTCAAGGTCTTTATTTACTGGCAGCTGAAGTGTTGATTTGATTTGATTTTTGTCAGCCTTGTGCGTAGATGGTGCGTCTCTCGTTATAACGTTCTCTACCTCGGGTAGATCTAATTGAGTATCAGGGTGGAATCCTGCACGTGTCCTGTGTGTGGTGTGCTGGGGGCAATGGTGTTTGGGATTTGATCCAGACAGTACCTACACCCCTACCCCAGGGGGCTATGTGCCTGCCGTCAGCTGTGTGCAGTGATCCAGTCACCTCCACACACCTTCCTTCAGCTCTGGAGAAGCTTGGAATATCTTTGTCCCTAACTCAGGCGGCAAATGTTTGAAAGGTCCCCACGTGCAGTGTGCTGGCGGCAATGCAGGCCTCCACTGGAGCAGTGTTTCTGAAGTATCGGGGAGGGGCTGAGATGCAGATACAACAGAGTTTGTAGCAGTGCTGCCGCTGTGAAAAGATTGGGCCCTCTGTGCAGAGAGGGTGGCTCTGTGTGAGTGTGAGTGTGTGTGTGAGGTCAGCTCTGGCCAAACGAAGCAAGGGCGCAGGGTTGCTTTGTCCATTGTGTTCTTATGCTTAAGTTTTTTATTCTTTGAGGAGGGGGGAGGAAAGAAGTCTGCTGTGTTTGGGGCTTTCCTTGCACTTGGCTCTAGCCTGGATCATCCAGGGAGCTAACGGAGGATGCAATCTCGGTGCCATCAAGTCCCTCTTGAATCTGGGTGGGGTGAGGAGAAATAGTTGGATCCAAACCGGTTTATAATTCAGACCCTCTTAAATTTCTTCTCTTAAAAGAAAAATTCCTCTAACTTTTGGCTGTGAAAATGTGACTCCTACATAAAGTATTAATGTTTTCCACCTTGGGCCTCCTGTTGTCTTATTTCTGATGAACAGGGATCCCAGCTGAGGCCAGGTTCTCTTTGTGCTTGGTGCTGGACAAACAATCCAGATGGCGAAGCGCTTACAGTGCAAAGAGACAGACCGAAGGGTATGCTGAGGCAGCAAGGGATTCAACCAAGTTCCTGTTGGGCCTGGGACACAGAACTGGGAATTGAATCCACAGTTCCTGAGGCCTGGCCCAGCACCTTTTAATTTTTGCAAAGCTATTGTGCTTGCTAGCCAGATTCAAGGAGCCATGCCCTGTCCATGCCACAAGCATGGAATCTGGCCCCTCAGCCCTGCGGCATTTCAGTCCCTGCCGTGCATTGCCGAGAAGAAAGCAGCGTTTCCTCTCCCCAGCTGGCAGGAGGTAGGGTGGGTACGACTGATGCAGGCGAGGCTGGGCTCAATGTTCCTGCCCCTGAGAACAGGCAAGGCAGGCGCGGAGGGAGAAGTGAGTCTTGCCTTTCGCTCGGGGCAGGTTGGTGGTTCTTACCTCTGGTGCCAGAGAATTTCAAAGTCCCCGTCCAGTGCAAATCCTGTCTCCTCTGTATGTTTAGAGGGACCCTGCTGCACCGGACTAATGCAGCCCCTGCTTAATGCCAGTTGATTACAAGGAGAACTGAGCATTGAATGGGAACGGGGAGCAAGCTGTCCCCTTGCTGCAGCAGGGCCGGGGCCATGTGGGGTCAGGCCGCAGGTCGGGAGGACACGGCTTCTCTGGCTGAGCATGTCCTAAAGCTGAGGCTGGCGCAGCTGGGGGAGGGATCGCTGAGGCAGCTGCAGCAGCCCTGGCTCCTGTTCCTGGGGAGGCAGAACCCTCCCCCCTGACGCTGGAGCAGCTGGACTTGAAAACCTTCTTGCCACAAGAGGGAGCCCTGGCTTGGTTCTCCCTGCTCACCCAGAGCCCTTTGTCGGCCTTGTGGGCACAACGCTGATGGGCTGGTGATGGTGCTGAGGAATCCTGGATGTGACCCCAGCCCAGGAGCCAGCTGTGCAGAGAGGCTGGGGGGAGGAGGGCTGCAGTTCACAGGAGGCGGCTTGTACCACGAGGATGGGGACCTTCTCCCCCCTTTCCACCCATCCCTCTTTCCTCCTGCTTTTCATTCATGGCTTCTGCAGGGGTTCTAACCCAGGAAGCCCTGGTTGGCTGGGTTCATGGGTCTGATATGGGGAGGGCAGGGGATGCTGGGCATAAAGGCCCTGTGGGTGGGAGCAGGAGGAAAACCACTGGCTGGACCCAGGTGTCTGATCCAGGTGTCGGGGGGTGCAGCCCCAGCATGCTGTGTCAGTGCCATCAGTCCCAGTAGGCTGCCCCCCTAGCTGCACTAGAGAGTGGGCACACAGCAGCGCTGGCATGGTTCTCTGTGTCGTTTCCGTGGAGCCGCAGGAGAAGTAACCACGCCAGCAGGCTCCACTTGCACAGCGCAGTGGCCTCTCTCCCCGTTGCAGGGAAGCGGGTTTGTCTGGGCGAGAGCCTGGCCATCATGGAGCGCTTCATCTTCCTCACCGGATCCTCCAGAACTTCACCCTCCAGGCGCTGGTGGAGCCTGCGGAGATGGACATCACGCCCCAGTCCAGCAGCCTGGGGAGCATCCCACAGTCCTACCAGCTTTGTCTCCTTCCCCGCTGAGGGGAGCCCCTGAACCCCAGGCTGGCCCTTGCTGTCCCCCTTTACTCCCCAATAAATTGACCTTCCTCTCAGCTACTGGCATCCATCTCTGCGACGTTCGTGAAGGGCTGGCCAGGGAAAACCCCATAAGCACCAATGTGATTGAGACTCAACTAGACCCCCTGGCAGTAGCCCTATGCCCCAGAGCCGCAGGAGCGGTGCTACGCCCCGATTCTTAAACCATCTCTTGGGGGACCTTCTTCAGTGCACCAGTCCTGTAGGGGGACCCACTCTTCCCTTGGGGTGGACCACAGGGCATCAACACCTTTGAGATAGACCTCTGGGCTGCAGCTCTCCTGCTTCGCATGGTCAGCTCTGTCTGGCGAGTCCTGCCGAGCTCCACTCCCGGGCAGAGATTTGTCCCTCGTCCTGGAACGCTGCAGCCCCCGAGTGTCCATGGTGACACCCAGCAGCCTTTTCAAAGCAGAGGCAGGTTTATTAGTCTCCTGGAACATCCTTAGGTTCATGTAGAGCTTTTCAACCTTTTGCAGAGGGCAGCCAAGGCACATGTAGGAATCATAAAAATACCACAGAAAATTCCCTCTTCATCACATCTTGGCCAGCAGCTATGGGTCTGATGAGGCCATAAGGAGGCAGGATTGGAGTCTCAGCCACACCCTTCTGGCTTGTGGGGAAGGGAGGAAAGGAGGCTGAAGCTGGTTTAGTGGGTTCTTTGCGCTCCCTGTGTTCTGGGCCCTGTGTATCTCAGAGCAGCCTTGGGGTTACCTGAACTAGACTTGACCTTCCCCCTGAGTGGAGGGGAGGGAGGAGTTTTGAGCTCTGCAAAATGGGTGGAGGGGAGGGGAGAGTTTTGAGCTCTGCAAAATGTTTTGACGTTTTCTAGGGGAACCATCCTGGGTTTCCTATTTTCGTTTCTAAATACATGTGGATCAGGCCCAGAAAATGAAAAAGTCAAAGTGTTTGGAAATTATTAAAATGTTTTGATCAACCCAAAACACACGTCAGTTTTTTCAGTTGGGAAAGGCTTTTGAGTTTTCGACTTTTCATCCCGATTCGAGAGAGGGGAAAATATTTCAAACTCTCAGAAATATTCACTGAGGGGAAAATTATGTCCTGTCCAATTCTCCCCACGTGGCCTGGCCGCTATTTGAGTCCCCACAGAATATTATTGAAATCAAGAGGTTGGCCAGATTTCTTTTTAATAGAAGGATCAGCCTCTTTGTTGGTCAAAATCTTGTTTTTGAAATATATGTAAGAACAGAGCCACAAACACCCTCCCCCCCTTCCTACCAAAAGACACATCAGTTTGAATCAAAAGCTAAAACCTCAAACTGACTCTTACTGTTCTACCCTTTAAATGTTAATTCAAGTCTGTCTGCATTTTGTATAATTTTAAGATTGTTTGTAAATGTCTGTGCTATGTCCACTGGCCAGTTTATCTGTTAATTTTACCTGCTTCCAATATATTTGTAAAAATCCTATTCTAAGTACAAAAGCCACACTGCAATGTAATGTATCTATCTAATTGTGAAAGACACTGTCAAAAATGAAATAAGGTTTGCTCTAAAAAATAATATGTAAGTTCTTCAGCTAGGAGTTGGCCCTGAGTGACTGAATGGCTGAGCAATTGAGTTGGGTGTAGACAAAAAGAGTGATTGAACAATTGGTCTGAGTAAGGGATATCGAAACAGACATGCAGAAAACACCAGCCTCACCTAAAACGCTTGAGGGAAGAAGAAAGAAGCAAAGATGATCAAATGGCCGAAGAGGAGCTCACCGTGATAACTTTGGAGCCAGCCCATTTCAAAGGACAAAATCTGATCAGGCTTGCAATAATGTGGGTGATTGAGGATCACACCAAGAATGCAGTTGCAGCATGACAATGCAAAACCCATAGACTTACACTGGGTCCTTTCCCTATAAAAAGGGGACAAGAAGATGAAGGCTGGAGGTTCGGGTCTACAACATCACATCAGCCAGGAGTACCGATGTGCGTCGGCAGAACCTTACTCCTCATCCTCATGCTCTAGTCACCTGGCCAGTGACTATCATGAGCACCAAGAAGCTGGTAACTATGACATCTGGAAGATCCCTATGTATGTTTGTCTGTCTCTATCTGTGTGTGCCTGTCAGTGTGTGTGAATGTGAATGAAAGCATCAATTGAAACATGTCTCTCTAATTTGTAGTATTGATATAATGTTAATACTATTTTCCTAGTGTTTACATTATTATTAATGCTATTTCACTAAGTAGAGCACAGTATTAATGTTATTACAGTGTTGATACTTTTCTTTTCTTGGATACTATCTACAGAAGTTTCTGTGTTCACAATAAATGTGGCTTGTTGCCTTATCCCCTAATAAGATCCTGTAATATTTGTTATTTGGGTAACATCTTCCATAAATAAAAACATCTGCCATCAGCTTTCTTTATATTATTCTGAAGACCTGGATTCTAGTCCTGGCTCTGCTGGGACAAGTCATTTCACTGCTCTGTGACTCACTTTCCCCATCTGGAAAATGGTGATATTGATACCAGCCTCTTTGTAAAACACTTTGAAAGCTACGGATGAAAAGCTCTAGGTATTATTAGCGTTATTCCAGTTTCCAATAATGTCACCGGTTTCCCTCAACAGGATCCTGTGGCCATGAGTCCCACAGTTTAACTTTAGAAGGAGTATAAAATTATTATCCATCTATCTGCTATGGCGATTCACAAAAATGTCTCATCCTTTAAAAAAACCCAACCTGATTGCTGCTATAATATCCATTGAAAACAGATATTCGCCTGTCTGACTCAGTAACATCCTATGGCTCCGTGTTCTATAGCACGTCTTCATTAATCAACCAGGTTAACCATACAGAGAATAAAGTCTATTTTTTAAAAAACATGGGATCACTCTCAGCATCACTAGGAGTTGTATAATTCGGCCTACCATCCAGTCAGTTATATCTGTCCCCATAGGGACCTGTTTTCTCACCTCACTAATCTATGTGTCTGCAATTCTGCAGTGCAGGTGAAGGACAAAAATAATCAATAATTATTCTGAAATTCGTTTTTATTTAATTCGGAACAAAGTGCACAGCTTGCATAACATTCACCCACAGCCCCCAATAAACAACCCAGCTGGACAAAAGCTGCAAAAGCCGCAAATAGACTAAAGCAGTTTTAACAGGGAGCCAGCCAAGACGTTGACTAATGTTTGAAAAGGGATGTGGGTACATCTGGTGTTTCAGCTGTGTTGTGCAGGTCACACAACAGCATAAAAAATCATAGGTGCAATACAAGTTCACATATACAACTGTGTATTTGCAATAGCTGAGCTAAATAAATATTTATACCCTGTATACATAGAGTGAATGTTTTGTTTTAGGAGGCAGCGTTCCCTAATGGATTGGACTCAAGCGACCTGGATTTTACCCCCAGTTCTTCCGTGGGCTTCCTGGATGATCTTGGGCAAGTCGCTTTTCCGCCCCTTTGCCTCAGTTTCCTCACCTATGAAATGGAGATAATGATATTGCCCTCCATTGTAAAGTGCATTGAGATCTATTACTCAAAAGTACACTCTAAAAGCTAGGCATGTTGATTATTATTGAAGATTTATATTGTGATAACGTCTAAAAGCCAACCAAATTGGGCCCTTGTTGTGCTAGGCGCTGCTCAAACATAAATGTAGTAAAAGCATAAATGTCGTACGAGCCCAAAGAAGCTTAAAAAACTAGAACCTAGGAAATGTGGTTGCGCTGAGGTCAGGATTAGCAGCTGTTAGGAGCTTACATGCCACCTACACTCAATCTTTTCCCAGTCTTGATAGCCTGAAAGGGATAAAAAATCAGGAAGCTGGCAGCCAATAAAAAATTTAAAAAATTGCAAACTTGGCTTTAAAAAACCCATGACCTTTGTTATCTTCAGTACATTTTGGGTTCTTTTTATTTGACTTCTGGTTTGCAGTTCACCCACATCACATTTCCAAGCTTTTCTCTGCCCCTGTGAAGACTAGAAATTTGCTTGATAAAAACCCAACCAAGAAAAGCTGAGCTTGCATAATCCCATGACTCAGGGAACTGGCGATTTAAGACAACCACCAAATGTTACAGACCTCACCGTGAAAATCCTGAGGCTTGCCGACAGTGAGCGGGTGTGTCAGTGGAGTTCTGCCAATTCACACTCACCAGGGAGCTGGCCTGGTTTCCCTTCAACTCTGAAGTTCACGTTTATCAGAGTAACTGATGAATTCTCAGCACCTTCATTTTGGGTTCTGTCAACTATTGACAATTTAAAGGGACTTTTTGGAAAGTGCAGCACCTCCACCCTGTGAAAATCAGGTCTCTTTCCGGTGTCTTAAGTTGGGCCCTTAAATGAACGAGTCATTTTGGGAAACCTAGGAGGTGATTTTTTTCTATAAGGCACCTGATCTTCATAAGCACCAGCTCTCCGTGACTGCTGCTCAGCTCAGTGGCAGATGAAAATGTCCATCATTCCTCTGCCCCTCCTACTTCCTCCTCAAACAGGTCTTTCAACAATCCGAACACTCCAGTTTATTTCACAGCGAAAGGGAAGGTGTTAAAGACACAATCTCTTTAATCATCTTAACCCTGGGTGAGCTGACCGCACTGCTACGAGGGAATAATTTAAACCTTCTCCTTTCACAGAGGCCTGGCAGTTTTCTCGGGTGGCCATTCAAGAGGAAATAAAGATACAGAGGAAATTAAAAAAATTGCAAACTTGGCTTTAAAAAACCCATGACCTTTGTTATCTTCAGTACATTTTGGGTTCTTTTTATTTGACTTCTGGTTTGCAGTTCATCCACGTCACATTTCCAAACTTTATTCTCCTTTCACAGAGGCCTGGCAGTTTTTTCTGGTGGCCATTCAAGAAGAAATAAAGATACAAAGGAAATCTGAACAGTCTGGCTTTGCTGTAGCTCAACTGGGCCAAATTCTGCCTTTCTGAGAGGAACCAGAGCATGAGAAATGTTCGTTTTTGCCAACTTCCTTCGGGCTTTGCGGTGGAAGTCATTGGAGAGGATTGCTGCATGTGTGACTCTCTTGGGCCAGGTACTGTGAAACATAAGGGAGCGCTCCCCAGCATTTCAGACCTAGCCAGAGACACCCACCATATAAGCCTCTAAGAGATTCACTCGGATTCTCTCTTTGTTCCAAATGCTGTTCCTTACTCTGGACGCTCTTTCTGCTGATGATTTCGCTTTCAGTAAAAGTAAACGCAAATTCTCCCCTGTGCAGCAATATCAGTTTTTTGCAGTTAGTAAAAAGGCCAAACATTCTGGGTGGATGAATTGGAAAACTTGGACTTTTAAGGTGGCCTGAAAGAAATTCCCAGGACGTCCCATGGGAAAATGGGATTGTCCCAGGAAAACTGGCATTCAGAGATTTTTAAGGCCAATAATGACTATTATGACCATCTAATTTGTACTTTACTGAGCCCAATAACTTCAGTTTAACTAAAACATCTTCCAGGAAGTGATCTGGTCACAGAAATGCCCCAAAATAATTCCCAGAGCTGAGCTTTTAGAAAACCAGCCAGCCTTGATTTAAAAGCTGTTAACAGTGGAGAATTAACCATTTCCCCAGGGAGTTGGATCCCAAATTAGTGCCTTATTTGTAATTGGGATTTGTCTGGCTTTAACTTCCAGGAATTGGTTCTGCCTTTCTCCTCTAGCTAAAAGGGCCCTTTAGTCCCTGTGAATGTATTTATAAACTGAGATCAAGACACTGATCAATCTTGCTGATAAACTGAATTTGGGTTCGCTTTATTTGCTTCTCGGTTATTTACTGGAGTCGGGTATAAGCTTTTCTCTACAGCCACCAGAGTTGGAAATTTTTTTTTATTCTCTTTGCTTTTTAATTAAAGCTGGAACTAAGCCCATGAATCCCAAGCTCAGGGTTTAAAAAGAAAGACCACTACCAAACATCACATTAAAATCTCAAGAGCCGGCGACGCCGCAATCGTCCCAATTAGACCCTGCAACCAATGAGGCCTGCGAACTCATCTCACAGGTGTGCTTGTAACTGATAGAAAACACCCCAGGCACAAGACTATGAAAAGGGGAGCAGAGGAGGAATGTGGTGGGTGGCAGCTTGTCAGTGAGGGAAGGCACAGAATTCATAGGGGTGTGGCAAGGTCTCGAATCCATTGAACAGGGGTGAGAGATCGATTTCCTCTGGGCAGGTGAGGGGTGTGAGAGTGAAGTGCTGCAGGACGGTGGTGAAGAAGAGGAAGAGCTCCATGTGGGCCAGACTCTCACCCATCCATCCATCTGGATTGTCCATCCATCCATCTTTCGTCTGTCACACATCCATTAGTCTCTCCCACCATCTACCTTTACATCCAACCAGCTACTCACCCATCTCTCAGTCAACTTGTCGATCACCTCATCCATATATCTACCGTCCCGTCCTGTCCTGTCCCATCCATCCCAATGCACACCCCTCTGTCTACTCACCCATACATTCTGACAGCCCGTCCAGCCATCAAGCCCATTGGCCAGTCTATCCAACCACAGCTCTAGCTGTCTGTCCATCTGTCCCTCTCTCCTTCACCTTTGGAAGCTGGGATGCAATCTGAAAAGAGGTGAGAGGGAGACATCATGGAGCTGGATCTCTGCTCCCCCAGGTTCAATCCAGAGTCACCCCTGGTTGCGATGCGGGTAAGGTCGGATCCTGATCTCAGCTCCCCAAAGGTCAGTCAAGGGCGAATATTTGCTCGAATGTGGGGAGGAGAAAACCCCGTTACCTCTGGAAGCAGGAAACCCCTGAACTGGGTGTCCCGGGTCACCGCGTGAGGGACAGCCATTAGAAGCACATCACTGAACCTCTGGACCTCGTGGATCACGGCGTCAGTGTAGGGCATGTGCGCCCGGTCCTCTACACAAGGGCTGCGGTGCCGGCCAATCACCTGGTCAATCTCAGCTCAAACTTTGGCTGTGGAGAAACAAGAGGGATGGAAAGCGGGTTCTGATTGGGAAGGGCAGCCTGACATCACAGCTCTGTGAAGCTGCCATTGGTCAAGGAGGCAGCAAGGACACCCTAGATCTGGAGCTGGCTACGTCTGAGACTTGGATGGAGATTTTGATCCCTGCCATTTTGAAATAGAGACAGTGGCTTGGATTCTGATCTCAGCTGCCCTGGGGTCAATCCAGAGTCACCCCCAAATTGCAAAGGAGTCAATGTCAGACCTAGCTTCAGCTCCAACTCTGACACCGACACCCTGTGTGACCTTTGAAAAGTCACTTGACATCTCCCCCGTCTCAGTTCCCCTCTGCAAAGTGGGGATAACAATCCTCCATTCGTCTGTCTGTTGTGTTTAGATGGAAGCATGGGGAGGCAAAGAAGTGTCTCGCTCTGTGTCTGTGCAGCACTCAGTACATAGAATAACTATAGAGAAAGTGTCTCTGCTGTTTCTCCCCTGCTGTTCCCCGCCGCTCACCCTGTATCTCCGGGTACTTCATGAGGATGAGGAAGCCGTATCTCAGGGTGGTGCTGGCCAGCTCCATGCCCCCTAAAAACAGGTTGTGTGAGGTCATCACCAGAGTCTCCATGTGGAAGTAGCTCAGTGGGTCCTGGTTTTCCTGCAGGGGGAGGCATACCCAATTCCTCATTGGGCGCCTCCTCTCACAATTCGAACCCACAGCACTCATGTAAATCACCTCAGGAGAGGGGAGTGTCTCCCCCTAGTGGCTGCTCCACAGATACATTTATGGGTCTACTGGTGCTACTGTGTGTGGGAGCTAATCCCTTAACACTAGGAGCAGTGTCAGATGTTGTTAACCCAGATTCTCCCAACCCACACCCACTTTCTAGGTTTATCCCTGGCTGGGTCTGCTTGGCTTTTTCTAATTCTGTCTCCCTCTGGCCTGCCTACAGAGCAGTTAGGACGTGATTCCCAGCGTGGGTAGACAGATTCACACTGGCTGTGATTGAGCTAAGGCACTAAAAAGAGCAGCGAGGCCACTCCAATGCAATCCTGTCCTAGATCTTAGGTACATCCTTGGGCAGCTCCCATGAACCACTTGCCCCGCCCCTGTTATTTTTAGTGAGCGACTTCCATCAAAACAAGCATGTTTCCATCTGGAAATAACCCCTCCCAGCTGCAGCATAGCCCTACCCTGTGTCTGTGTCTGTGTGTGTGTCTCTCTGTCCTTGCACAGTCTCACGCACACAGCCCCACCCATCCAAAGCCAGCCGCTCCCTTGGAAACCACTTGGCCACATGCTTCAACTTCTGCGCCGTCTTGCCCACGTGCCTGTGTTTTAGTGACAACTGCTATTGTGTCAGCGACTTCTTCACCCGCACTCTGGGTGTAAGGCAGTGGTTATACCCGACCCATAACAACAAGGTTTAAACCAATAAACCCTAACAATACCGGTATTACAGGAGCACTGGGAACCCCAGCCATGGGCCAGGCCCTCCATTGTACCACGTTCTGTACAAACACAGGACAACACTAACTGCATTTCTCTGGCACCCAGATTATTCTCCTCCAAAAATAAGGGCCCTCATTGTGCAAGGCAATGCCAAACCAAGGGACAGTGCCTGCCCTACAGAGGTCACAGTCTGTCCAGGCAAAGGAAGGACGATTATTCCTATTTCACAGATATGGAAACTGAGGCACAGGGTGGTCACGCAGCAGGCCAGGAGGAAAACCAGGAATAGAACCCAGATCTCCTGAGGCCCTGTCCACTGCTCCAGCCATTCAGACACCCAGCATCCCATACTGACACAGGCACAGTTTTAAAGGGATCAATCTCCCTCTACACCGAGCCCACAATCCTTTCACCTGATCCATCTTGAGGAGGAAGCAGTCGATGAAGTCACGGGGGCAGTTGGGGTCGAAGGATTCCTGGTGCATCTTCACCCACTCCGACACGAAGAGCCGCAGCTGGTCAAAGTTCTCAAAGCTCCTGTTGTGCGGCCCCGGCAGGTAGGACATGGGGCCGGGGAAGAGGTTGTACATCTGGGGAGAGGAACACGAGTCACCCCACGTCAGTGCGGGAGTTCTGTGCACGTGTCACCGTAATGAATGGAGCAGCAATGTGTGTGCATTACCGCGGTGAGTTCTGTGCGTGTGTTACCATAACAAACAGGGAGGCGGTGTGCATTGCATTACGGTAATGAACTGTGTGCATTCATTACCATACTGAACAGCACAGCTCTGTGTTTGCTTTACCGTAATGAACAGGACAGCAGTGCAGGGGCATGCACATGACCATACTGAACTGTGCGCATATGCATGATGCTTTATGCAGTTCATTACAGCGTGTGCACGTCATGCCACCAGAATGAATTTATCTGTGTCTCACGTTACTATAATGAGTCGTTCAGGGTGTGAGTGTGTCCGTGTGGATATGGGGATGTTACGGTAACAAACTGTGCAGGGCGTGTGAGTCAGCGTGTCCATTGCCATGAGGAACCGTGCGGAGTACGTCGGGATTGCACATCGCTGCCGTCTGCTGGACGCGTGATTGGTTTCCCGAAGAGGAGGCTGAGCAGGAACCTCACAATGTCTCCCGATAAGGTTGTTATAAAGAGGACAGAGACCAACTGTTCTTCATGTCCTCCGAGGGGGGAGACCCCTCCCCAGACACAGCCCCACTTCCCCTCCACCAGCACCACCTGCCCCCGCACTGAGCTGAGCAGCTGGAAGGTCTGGTGGATGAGGCCGACCAAGGTGAGAAAGTTCCTGTCCTCGTAGTCGAACCGGTCCCCAAAAACGATGGAGCAGATGATGTTGGAGACGGCGTGGCTGATGAGGTAGGTGGGGTCGAAGGGCGCGGCTAGTGAAGGGGAGGGAACAAGCTGTGAGCGGCAGGAAGTCGCAAATGGGGGCTCCGGCTGTCACTGCTGGGCAGGGAATTTGTGTGCGTGGGAAGAGCTCAGCAGCAGAGGAGGGTCTCCCCTAGGTGTCAGTGAAGTGCTAGGGGCGTGTGCAGCAGGAGGCGCTCTCTTCTCTGGACTGAAACCAATGCTCCAGCGTGGCACTGGGCAGGGGGCGCTGGGCTGCAGGGAGCAGGGCGGGGCTCAGTAGGGGGCGCTCTGTCCTGGCAGTCTGCACTGGCCCCCATCCCTAGTGCAGCACTAGGGGGCGCTGTCTGGCCACGCAGTTTTGCAGCGCTACACAGATGACATGTGGCAATAATCCCAGCTGAAGGGAGCTGGGAGGCTGCAGCCTAGGCCAGTATCCACCCGGCTGACGCACCTTGGGTCTGGGCGAGCTCCTGCACCAGGCACTGCGCCTCCTAGTGGATCCGCTCCTCCAGGCTGCGCTTCCCCATGCCAAATTTCCTCAGCGTCTGCACAGCAAATCTCCGCAGGACCTTCCATTTCTCCCCATTTGTAATGCTGATGTCTGGGGGAGGGGAGAAAGGTAAAGGGCGCAAGAGAGCCCGGCTCCACTGAATTTAGCTGGGCTTCCCCCATGTACCCCTGCCCCATGCTGGGAACGAATGATAATAACCAACCCCTGCTCATCCGCAACGGAGAGTCCTGCCCCCACTGTCCTCCCAGGGCCAGGAACAGAACCCAGAAGTCCTAGTCTAGCCCACCGATCTAGCCCACTTCCCATGAGTCTGTAGGAGGGTTGAGGTACTGAAATCTGGGAAGGGTCGTCCACCAACACCAGGTGGGGGGGATGATTCCTTACCATTCCCTTGGGTGAAGCGGAAGAATGTGGACAAGTCCCCGCATGCGCTGAACTCTTCGGCCTGGTCCACCAGGGCCTCCTTCACCGCCTGGTGTCCGCACAGCACAACCTAGGGCTGAGGGCCCAGGTGAATGGTGAAGATGGGGCCATAGCTCTCGCTCAGCTACAAACACAGAGAGACTCGAGAGTCAAAATACGGGGCCCCAAGTCAAACATAGAACCCTGCAATCGCAATATCCAGCCCCCTCTGCTCTAGCCATTAGACCCAACTCCCCCCTCAAAGCTGGGAAAAGAACCCAGGATTCCTGGTTCCAAGTCCGACGCCCCAGCCTACCAGACCCCCCTCGCCTCCCAGAGCCGCACCCAGGACAACCTGTGACCCAGGTGCTATTATGATTCGAGCTGGGCAGGGAGTTTCCAGCAAACCAGGGTTATAACAGAAAATGCCGATGAGTTAAATGGGTGAAATATTTCTGACAGAATCTGCCTGGTCTCCTAGCGGAAATTTGGGGGGTCAGAGCTTCTGGGCAGGCCTGCCCTGGGCACAGCCCTGGAACCAGGGCCCCCGGGCCTTCCAGACTGCCTGATTTCTGTATCCTGCTAAACCAGCTGCCCTGAGAACCAGGCAGCTCTGGAGCCAGATGGAAGCCATTGGGTCCTCGGCCTGGGGCCCTCCACCTGGAAGAGGAGCTGCAGATCCTGGCACTGTCAAGTGAAACGATCATGGCTTTTGTCAGTTTCACTGCTGCTGTTCAGTGAGGCAGGTCAGCCTGAAACTGACAAAAATCACCTCCATTTCATTCAGCTGGTTTCATAGTTTCATAGATGTCAAGGGAAGGAGGGTCTCTTATGACCATCTCTTCCACCCTCCTGTCTTACACAGGCCAGAGAATGGCCTCAAAGTAATTCTTACAGCAGAGCTTTCAGACAAACGGCCTTTCTAGGCTGCAAATAATCAATGAGAAAAATCAAAACCGTGTTTTCAAAACAAACTTTATTTGGAATTTCCAGTTCTCAGGGGAAATATTTTTTCTAAGTTAAAAATTGGAACAAAACCAAAATATCAAAACTTCCCACAAACCAGAAATTCCAAGTTTTAGCTGGTTCTCGTTGGCATGGTGGGAGGGGTCAGAGGGCCGGGCATCAGGACACCTGGGTTCCATTATGGGCTCTTCCACCTGGCTGCCTGTGTGATCTTGGGCAAGTCACAGCCACACCCTGGGCCTCAGTTTCCCCATCTGTAAAAGGACTGGGGATAAGCACTTTGAGCTGTTCTGACCCAAAGTGGCAAGAGTTGCCCAACCTGGGTGATCCCAAACATTTCACTAAGATGAGTCATTAGCAAGGCTGCCCCTGCCATGTTCTCCTACGTCCCCAGTCCCCTTCATGTTAAGGACTTTGCATCAATTCATTTGCCTCCTGTGTCTCCAGCCAGAGTTTAACGCTGTACAAACCTGCCCCTCAGAACTGTCCCCATCGCAGTAAATGTAATAGAGCATGAGCAGGGAGATGCTCCCATCAAAACCTTTCACCGGGAAGTGAATCCTTTTGCTTTAATATGGACCCTGCCCCGATGCAGTTCTGCGTTCCACTTTATTCATCCAGAATAGTTCCAGAGGGGTAGCCGTGTTAGTCTGTATACAGGAAAGACAACGAGAATTCTGTGGCACTTTAAAGACTAAGAAATTTAATATTCTGCAAATATTAAATTTGTTAGTCTTTAAAGTGCCACAGAACTCTCGTTGTCTTTACATTATTCATCGTAACTATCGTGCACTTCGGTAGCTGCAGGGAGGGGCTGGGATCCGGGACTCTTGGGTTCTATCCCAGGCTCTGGCAGGGGAGTGGAGTCTAGTGGTTAGAGCCGGGGGGTCTGGGAGCCAGGACTGCTGGGTTCTGCCACTGATTCCTTGTGTGACCTGAGCAGAAGCTGCAGCACCCAACACAAGGGAGCCCCGATCTCAACTGGGGTCACCACTTGCTATAATAAGGGAGCTCAGCAGCAGAATGGGCAGTGGGCGCGGGCCTGGGGGTAAATGCCCTCTGTTCTTCTGGCCCTTCCCATTGAGGAAGAGGAGCAGGTAGGAGGTACAGATGACCAGCAAAATCAGTGTGGCCGCATTAATATCCATGGCCCTGCAATGGGTGCAGCGCTGCTGAGTAACCCAAACCAGAGAAGCCAGGCTAAGCCAAATGCAGGGTAACAGCTTGAAACTGACAAGAATCACCTCCGTTTCATTCAGCTGTTCATAGTTTCATAGATGTCAAGGCAAGGAGAGTCCCTTGTGACCATCTTGTCAGCCCTCCTGGATCACACAGGCCAGAGAATGGCCACAAAGTAATTCTTATAACAGAGCTTTCAAACAAACGGCCGGTCTAGGTTGTAAATAACCAATGAGAAAACTAATCAAAACCATGTTTCCAAAACAAACTTTTTGGAATTTCCAGTTCTCAGGGGAAATCTTTTTTTTTTTAATTAAAAATTGGAACAAAACCAAAATATCAAAACTTCCCAGGAACCAGAAATTGCAAGTTTCAGCTGGTTCTCATTGACATGGGGGGAGGGGTCAGAGGGCTGAGCATCAGGACACCTGGGTTCCATTCTGGGCTCTTCCACTTAGCTCCCTGCGTGATCTTTGGCAGGTCACAGCCACTCCTTGGGCCTCAATTTCCCCATTTGTAAAAAGACTAGGGTTACACACTTTGAGCTGCTCTGACCCAAAGTGGCAAGGGTTGCCCAACCTGGGTGATCCCAAAATTGCACTAAGATGAGTCATTCGCGGGGCTACCCCTGCGTCGTTCTCCTAAGTCCCCAGCTATTCGTGTTAAGGATGGTGCATAAATTCATTCACAACTGTCCCCATCACAGTAAGTGTTAATAGAGCACGAGCAGGGAGATGTTCCCAGTGCGACCTCATCAAAACCTTTCCACCGGGCAGCGAATCCTTTTGCTTTAATACAGCCCTTGCCCCGGTGCAGTTCTGCATTCCACGTTATTCACTGTAACTATCGTGTACTTCGGTAGCTGCAGGGAGGGGCTGGGATCCGGAACACCTGGGTTCTATCCCCAGCTCTGGCAGGGGAGTGGAGTCTAGTGGTTAGAGTGGGGTGGGGGTTCTGGGAGCCAGGACTCCAGGGTTCTATCCCTACTGCTGGTTCTGCCACTGCTTCTTTGTGTGACCTGAGTGGAAGCTGCAACACCCAACACAAGGGAGCCTTGATCTCAACTATAATACACATAATAAGGAAACTCAGGGGGGTTGAGTCCCCCGTGCTAGTGCTGTCATTTGCACAAATACATTAATCTGAGAAGCTGCACTCAGCACTTGAGTGAACAACAGCACAAGGTGGGATGAAGCCCTGGCTATGCTTATATCTCAACGCCGGCCCATCTGCTAGAAGGGCTGCAGACCTGCCTGGTTGGAATTATCCTTCCCACCCCTCTTAGCAACATCCACACCAAGAAAAGATAGCCAGAAATTCACTAGCACAGTGCAAACATTTCCCACTGTTCCCATGCCACCCCGTCTTGGAAGCCAAACCCTCCTCACCGTGAGAAGAGATTTGACCATATCCTTGGTATCCAGCTGCAGCAGATTCCCCAGAAGGAGCAGTGGGCGCGGGCCCGGGGGCAAATGCCCTCTGTTCTTCTGGCCCTTCCCGTTGAGGAACAAGAGCAGGCAGGAGACACAGGTGACCAGCAAAATCAGCGTGGTCGCACCAATATCCATGGCCCTGCGCCGGGTGCAGCACCGCTGGGTAACGCAAACCAGAGAAGCCAGGCTAAGCCAAACGCAGGGTAACAGCCCAGTGGGGGCTGCTGGCTATATTTCTATTTAATGACTTTGGGATGAAATAATTCCTGACTGCTCAGGAAGGAAAGGGGCGGGTTTCGAAGCTGAGTCACTCGAGAGGCAGGCAGGCTGGGTGGCAAATGTAGGCAGGCCTGGAGCTTTGTGTCAGCTGCTCTCAGGCTCAGGGATGTCTCTTGTCCAGTTGAGCTCTGGCCAGGAGGCTAAATGCAGTGACACGGGCATGTCACATGCCCACTTTGAACCAGGGGTCTATCAGGCACCCGCTCATGCCTTCATGTTGTAAGTTTTTTGGCACATTCTCCCCTGTCTAAGAGCCAGGAGTGGAACCCAGGAGTCCTGGCTTCCCGTCCTAAGCGCTTGGCCATGCTTCCTCGAGTGTAGAGCAAAGGGCTCCTAGAAACGTAGGCCTGGGAAGGCTCATCTAGGCCAGTCCCCTGCACTGAGGCAGGGCTCAGTGTAACCCCCTAAACCATCCCTGACAGGTGTTTGTCTGACTTGTTCCTATAAACCTCCAGTGACGGAGTTTCCACAACCTCCCTAGTAATTTGTTCCACAGCTTCACCACCCGGACACTCTGGAACTTTTTCCTAATGTCCAACCTAAACCGCGCTGGCTGCAATTTAAGCCCATTGCTTCTTGTCCTATCCTCAGAGGGTAACGAGAGTCATTAATCACCCTCCTCTTTACAACAACCTTTTACGTACCCGAGGATGGATCATGGTCCCCCTTCAGTCTTCTCTCGTCCCACATAAACACACCTAGTTTTTTCAATCATTCCTCATCAGTCATTTCTGCTGCACTTCTCTGGACTTTCTCCAAGTTGTCCTCACCTTTCCTGAAACGTGGCATCCAGAACTGGACAGAAGAGTCTAGCTGAGTCCTTATCAGCACGGAGTCAAGCGGAAGAATCACTTCTTGTGTCTTGGTCTCAAAACTCCTGCTAACACAGCAACAAAGGAGATTTGGTTTTTTTACAGCAGTGTTACACTGTTAACTCCTATTTAGTGTGAAATCCCCTGTGACCCCAGATCCCTTTCCACAGGACTCCTTCCTAGGCAGTCATTTCCCATTCTGTATTTGTGCAACTGATTGTTCCTTCCCAAGGGAAGTACTTTGTCATTGTCCTTACATTAATTCAGGCCATTTCTCCACTCTGCCAAGACCATTTTGAATTCTAACCCTGGCCTCCAAAGCGCTTGCAACCCCCCAGCTTGGTGTCACCCTCAAACCTTACAAGCGCACTCTGGGGTGTTGTCCAAACCAGGTGTGATGCTATTGAACAGAACCAGACCCTGGAACGACTTTCACTCACTTCCAACCTCCCCTCCCGCTGCCTGTGCAGCTCCTGTGATAATTGTAGGGCACCAACGTCAACAGCACTGGTGGATGTGGCTGACACTTCAGTGGGTGGGGTGGGGGCAGGGGATCAGCCCGATGGTATTTGTGCTGCAGAGATAATATTTAGCTTAATCCCCTAGGTGATGAAGTCATAACGAGCTAATAATTAAGCATTGCTCCAGCTGTAGAGATGCTCTGGATGTACAGCTATGGGGTAACTAGTCACTGCTACACTGGGGTAAGGTCTGAGGCCTTGTGTTTTTGGCTAAGCAGTAGCAGCCACATTACAGAGACAGCAGTTGTAAGCTAAGAAGCGTGTGGTCACTTCTTCACATCCCATCCTACTGTCATTCATCAGTAATATCGGGCTGCTAAGAAGTTGCCACTGTCCTGACAGTAACGACCAGCACCAGATAAAGAAACAGAGCTGAAGGTGTTTAAAAAACACTTTGATAGATTCTGTCTGGCAAACAGTTAGTAGGAAGTGAGAGCCTGAGACAGGAGGTCTGGTCTGACAGGCCAGGTATGAGGCCTGAGGCCTGAACTACAGCAATGGTCAAGCCCTGCTGTTACAAAGCCAAGTTAGCAGAGTCAGGCTGTGAGCCTGCCTGTAAGTTCACAGTAAGTGGCAAGAGCAGAGCTGGTATCACACACACATTGCTAACGCAGCACTAGGTACAGGACACTTACACAAGCACATTCCAGAAAGGTACCAGAACATCCCAATACCCCAAAGATAACGAGAGCTACTGACCCCTCAGAAGGACAACACGATGGATAGAGATCTTTTGGCAGAGCCATTTAGTACAAGGTAAAAGGTGGTATCTCACCACGTCAGAGGGCGGCAACTACACACGTAGGAGGGGCAATGTGCAGCTTGTTTCTCTCAGTGTATAAAGGTGGGTTCAAAGGGAGTGTCTTTGTCTGGTTGAGTGAGGAAGGGAAAGTCCCGCTGTTTACTGAGCAGCTCCATTGTCAGAGGCGTACCCGTATTAAGTGCACTTATAACACGTATAGGGCGCTTTTAACGAGGCTCATTTGACAATGAAGCTGGCCTGGTGTCTTTGTTGCTGAAAGGGATCTGTGATTTTATTGGATGATCCGATCTTGATTTGGTGTCTCGCTTATCTGCTGAACTGTGACAGCAAACACACTGGGAGAACACACGCAGCCAACAACTGACAACAGTGGTTGTAAAATATATACTTTTATTGTTTGTCTTATGGTTTCCACTTGTGGAATGATTTCTGTCTCGTTCTCAGATTGTTTCTGTCTGTTGCATAACTAACTGTGCAATATTTACATCAGCTAAGGTGGTGGGATATGATTGGTTAAAGAACTGTTTGTAATGGGCTAGGCGTGGTGTTTTGTAGTAATTTCATTTCATATGATTAGTTCAGGTCTAGCTAAGCAGGACCCAAGTTCTAGCCGTATAAACTGGGGTCCAAAAGAAGGTCTTTGAAACCTAACTCCAGGAAACAGCCCAAGATCAAAGCCACCAGACTTCAAATCCCAGCCAAGTGTTTTTACAGGAGCTGGAGTCCCCAGACGATCTGATCCTGACTGGCCACCAAGGGAAGTTTGTCTGCTTTATTGGGCATGGTGAGCAGTGTACGCTTAGCAAGTGCAGTCTGTTTTGGTAATTGTTAATAAATCAAGGTTAAGGATATTACTGTGTAAGGCTCCGTCTCTCGTAAAAGGCTCCGCAAGCCCTCGGTAAATGACACCTGAGCCCTACAAATTGGGAAAAGGTGAGTATTTCAATTAAACAGGTTATGCTCAGAGCCTTATGGATGGGTGACTCTGAGCTGAGAGTATGAGTTGTGTAAGGGTAGGTGCCTTTCCCCCAGAGCTCTATGGACTGAGAAAGGGTGGGGGTGCATTAACTGGGTTCTGCCTTGAGCCCTACAGATTGGGGTAAAGGTATGCTCTAGTGTGCATGTAACATCGCATTTTAAAACGTGAAACTGAGGCATTTTAGCAACACTAAGTTGATCTTTTAAAAATACAATGGTGTGTCTCATAGCCCCTCTAATGCTAATAAAGAAGGGAGAGTCCTATCTGAATTAGTAGGCCTTGGAAACGTGCCCCAGCCTTACCTGTTCTGCATGATCTCTGAAGCCTAAGAACCCAGGAGTCTGGGTATCCAAGTAACACCTAACCTCCCCTCCCCGCTTCCCCAACCTGCAGGCATCCATTGCTTTTCTTGCCAAGCCCAGAGCCTTTAGGAGCAGGTGGGGGCACAGGGCCATGACCACCCTGTACACAACTGCTCCCCTGCCATGGACCAACCTGCAGATCTGAAGAATGGCACGAAGGGACAGCGGCAGGCTATGAAGGGTCACTTCCCCACCTAATTTTCCAGGGGAGCTCTGGGCTCCTAAGAAATTAACTACACACCCCTGCCCCACAACACACACACACAGTTATCCCACCACACCAGATCCAGGTCTAGACAACTACACGCTGCTGATCTCAGCTGTCACATCTCATTCCGCACCTGCCTGTAAAATCCAGGGTGCTGAGAAGTGAGAGCACGGGGCAAATTCCCTGTCCACTGGGGCTGCTGCTGTTCCCTCCAGATAAAACTCATGATTAATAAATAATCCCCTTCTGATGAGTGCCCTACTCCGAGATCAGATGCCCTCAGGTCCCTTGACCAGTCCCCAGTACCTGAGCACCCCTCAGCTTGTAGTGCATTCATCACCCCCGCCCCAGGGGTGCAGGGTGCCCCATTCTGCAGTGGTCCAGAAGGACTCAGTGACTTGCCCGTGTCAGACTCTCAGTGGTGGAGCTTCCCTCTCACATCACACACAGCTGCTGTCAGGTTTCTTTCTTCCCAGCAAACTAGGACTACAGGACTCGCCAGAACAGATCTGACCCATGGATCCAGCTAGCCCCGGAGCCCCTCGCCCCTGCGGCAGGCCCTGCTGCATCAAAGGTGTGAGCAAGTTTATAGTTAGGGGATACACTGTCCCAGGAAAGATGGCTTCTGCCCTGCAGCAAACAGGTTTCGCTCCCTTCCACACTCTCAGGGCTGTTTTATTCCTGATAGTCTCATGCTCCACAGACCCGATGGATCCTGCCCTCCCAGCCCCCAGGCAGCAGGGCACCCCAGCTCCAATCATGTGAACCCAGTTGATGCAGCTGTAATTGAGCAGAGAGCACTTGGCGCTGCATGTCCCCGTGCAATGACCAGGAGAGCAATGGTCTCTGGGCTGGTTTGACGCAGGGCCCAGGGGCAGGGCAAAGCAGGGAAGTTGGCAGTGCCCAGGGACATGGAGGGTCACTTCTGGTGCCTGTTCTCAGCGCAGCAAGGGAGCCACCTTCTGGTCATGTTCAGCTTCTCACTCCGTCCCTGTCAGCAGTTCGCGGTGCCTTTTGATTCACTGCAGGTGAAAGGAGCTGGTCCCGGAGCCCCAGACCTTCCGTCTGCAGCTGGGGCCCATGCTCCCTTCCCATGGTCCCCCTACCTCACAGCACTCGGGAGTAGCCAGGCCCCTGTGCATCTCAAACCCTGGGGACAGAATCCAGGAGTCCTGGCTCCCAGCCCCCTGTTGTAACCACTAGACCCCACTCCCTTCCCCTTCCCTCTATCCAGCAGCCCCAAGCCCAAGTGCAAGCGAGTGATACATGGGCTGCCATGGGTTATAGCACCAACTGGCCACAAGGAGGCAGGGATCTGGCAGCTTAGCGCAGCTGGCAGCAAGGAACCCAGGAGTCCTGGCTTCCAGCCCCCTCCCACTGCCCCCTGCTCTAACCACTAGACCCCCCATCATTAGAATGCTGGAAGCTGTATATTGGCATCAGACACCTCCTGCCCCCAGGAGGCTGGCTGGCTGAGTAGTGCTCAGACCCCACCCCACGTGTGCCTGTGGGGGGCAGCGGGGGGGAGTTGATGCAGGAGGCGAGGGGCGGTTGCAATGAGATAAAAGTTTATTTCAGTTCGAGGTGAGCTGCTCTCCATCTGTCCCAGCCTCTGTCTCTCTCGTGGGATGAAATGAGCGGGAAGCTGGGGGTCCACCTCAACCCCACTGAGGGCCCACCCGGTCCCTGACAGAGTCCGAGCCCCTAGCCCACCAACAGGGTCCCCCATGCCAAGCCAGCCAGCTAGCCAGACGGATGGACGGACAGAAACACGGGCAGACAGACACGGCCTGTTAGGCACTGAGACTAAGAGACTCTCCCCACCAACTAACCCTAACCCTAACCCTCCCCCCCCTCCAACTCTTGGGCCGTGCTGTCAGGGAACTCTAGTAAAGGAGCCCAGAGCCCGATCAGATGCACGGATTGGATGAAAATGTGCAATGTATGCAAATTGTATGCAAATCAGCCACAGCCCTGACCCCTCTGCCACACCACAAAAGGCAGCAGGATCCTGAACGGTGCTGTGTCTGAGCCAACTTCCCCTTCCCAGTTCCCAGACCCCTCTCCAAGAGGGCTCCCCCCCCCCCAGGAGATGGCTACCTCGTGGCATACGTCTGCTTCACCTCATGTGGGTTGTGTCGATCCGGCCAGAAAATCAGCAGCCGGTCAAAGAGGGGCTCGATACTGGCCACCAGGGGGTGCCCCTCGGGGTAGATCTGCAGGGCACCCCATGGACCTCGGGAGTGGGGGACAACCACACAGACACTTCAGCTGCTGGTGCCCAAGGGGTTAAATCTGCCTCCAGGGGGTTCTATCCCCCATGGAGGGAGGGGATTCCTGGGGGCAGGGTCAATGGCCATGTGACTCCTTTTCACCCCAGCTCTGCCCCCCAGGAGCTAAGAGAAACTGAGGGCTCAGTTCTCAGCCATGCTTGGGTCCCTCTGGGGCAGGTTCTGCCCTTTGAGGATCCCCTCACCCCAGGGGCCTAAGGGCCCTGCGCCCAGCCCCAGTGTAGGGGGCAGAGGAGGCACACTGGGCTGTGGCTATTCTCTGCCCCCCAGGGCTGAGAGGGCTCGACTGACTCAGGAGACAGGTACAAGAGGGAAACTGAGGCACAGAGCCAGTGGATTGGTATGCAGGCCCCCCAGATCCAAACATTAGACCCCTGAGCTGAGAGAGAACTCAGGAGTCCTGACTCCTGGCCTCCCTCTGCTCTAACCCCCCCGCCTCCCTTTCCAGAGTTGGGAGAGAACACAGGAGTCCTGGCTCCTGCCCTGTCCCCCCCATGCTACCTCCCTAGACATCCCCCCAACCAATTTCCTAACCTAGATCTCTCCCACCCCCAAAAAAATCACACTCCAGGGCTCCATCCCATAATACTACAGGCCTGTAACCAGGGTCAGATGGGGAGAGGTGAGGTGGGCAAGTGGGGGAGGGGTCCTTCCAGATAGAGGAGAAGGGGGCAGGTTCCATGCAGTGAGGTGGGGACACAGGATGCAGCCCAGGACCCCCACCCCCCAGGACCCTGCTCCACCAGCCGGACCTACCTGGCTGTCCCAATGCCAGTTGAGGTAATAGATGCAGGTGAGACAGCGCCCATCACTGCTGGGTTTGTCTACTTGCCATACATAACCCAGTCCATTCCCGGGGTAACATGACACCATGGCCTGGGGGGGGACATGGAGGAGGGGTCATTGCGGGGGGGGGGGGGGGGG